>JARQOC010000530.1:0-74302 GCA_033576535.1 Allobates femoralis | reverse complement strand
CACAATTCTTTCATGAATTCTTGTGGGCAAACTTCTCTGAACAGAAGAAGATTGTAGCTGGGCTCCACTGATTTCTTCTGGTAGTAAGGGAGGGATCTAAGCATGATGTGTCTTTTGTTGGTTGATCACTGTGTCTACTGTCCTCTGAGTTCCCATTTCTTGGTGCTCCTTCAAGAGAGTTTGAATTGCACATCCTGAAACCCCAGTCTACTACGAAATCTTGGCTTGGTAGAAACACTGCTGATGCAGTTTAACAACCTTGTGTCTTATTGCCTTGCTTAGTCGTGCTGTAGTCTAGGACCTATGAGATGAATCTGTCTTCCACAACCTCCCCTTTGTAGAAGAGAATCTGTTAGAAGGACCAGAGTCCTACGCTGCCAATATCAACATGCTCGTAACAGAAAGTGTAATAAAACGATACATTGATATCTGCAAAACAATGTATTCCAGAAAAATCCATGTTTTTTAATATGGAAATGAGTTGTTAAGGTCTACCGGCCGGGAGCAGATCTCCATGAGAAGCTTATTTTATATGAAAGGGGAAAATATAAGTGAGAGACATGTAGATTAGGAGAGCGACTATCAGTAATACCCCCCTTCATTTAAAACAGGGGTCTCAAACTCCAGGCCTCGAGGGCCGCACACAGTCCAGGTTTTCAGGATATCCATAGCATTTGACAGTTGGTAATCAAGTGACCAACTGTCAAACTCTAAGGATATCCTGACTACCTGCACTGTGTGCGGCCCTCGAGGCTTGGAGTTTGAGACCCCTGATTTAAAATATGCTCATGAAGTAGATTCTCAGGGGACTCTATGACTGGCTCATAGATCTGAAGATCTTAACAGTTTGTTTACAAAATGTGGATTTCTCTGCAATAACACACTTGATTGCAGATATCAATATATCATTTTAATCAACTTTCTCTGATCTACTTGCCCATATTGAAGGTTAAGAGGTTTTGAGCCTACTGACATGTTCTATAAGCGTACAACTCAGCTGTTTCAGTTTCAGTTAATGACTGCATTTTACCCTACATACTGTATAAGACTGATGATAATTATCACTTGTTTAGTATACTTGGTTACTTTTACCTGATTATAGTCCTACGAAAGGACAAAATCCTCGACTTTGTGTAAGTTTACCCAGAATTGATGCTGTTTTAAAGGCAAGTGCTGTCACACCAAATTTTGATTTGATTTTGATTTCTCTTTGTACATTTACTTTTATTTTTGTAAATTGATAATAATATTAACACTTCTATTTCTGAAGGCATTCTTACTTTACAGACTTTTTTCCCCATCTATCTAAATCAGTGATGGCGAACCTATGACACGCGTGTCAGCACTGACACGCGTAGCCATTTTCAGTGACACGCGGCCGCCGGAGAAACTACAAGTAGGATTCGGTACTCTGCGATCCTAGTTTTGTCAGAGTTTACTTTTTCTCACTCGCTAGACTCGCTATTTGGATAAAAACCACAGACACGGCAGCAAAAAACTGTTGCGAGTGGGGCTTCCGACACGGCAATGCGAGCGCTTTCCGAGACATCTGCGATTTGTAAATCGCACATTACTTGCTATTACTCGCTTCCCCATTCATTAACATTGGACTCGCTAGACTCGCAACGAGTAGCGAGTCCCGGGCTCGGACTCGGTAGACTAGAGTCAAGCGATTCCGAGTAATTTAGGACTCGCCCATCACTAACTACAGGGCCAGGTGCAGTAGCTGAGGAAAAAAAAAATGTGCTGGAGGTCTGTAGGCCAGAACAGCGAGCTCCGGCACAGAGCGTCTAGTCCTGGGACTTCCGGTAGGGAAGGCTGAACTTGCTGGTTGGCTGGCGCAGCAGGGAGCAGCGGAACGCTGTGGGGGACGCATATCTGAGGCCCTGTGATCGCTGTCTGCAGGTCTGTCTGGAGGTCCAGTGATTACTACAGCAACCATCCTCCAGTGAAAGGTTCTGGGCAGAATCTGGGGTGTCATGAATGTGTGATTGGCCATTACTGAGATAAGTGAGGGGGAGGCTGGAAGAGGCCTGTGCTATGGGTGCCGTTTCCCGACATTAATTTACATAAGGAACGCCATCTTGCAGCATAGTACAGACTCCATTTCACCACTATATTATTGTTGCACACCCTATTAATCCCTATTTCTGCCCTTTCCTAAAAGACAGTTAACCCCTAATTGCCTGCAGGGCTGTCTATAAATCTTCTGTCACTGCCCCTCTGATGGAGAAGCCAAAAAAACCAAGGTTAAGTAAAGGAAGTGGTAGTAGCAGTAGCCGACCCTTTCAAGAGACATGGACTGAGATGTATGGCATTATAGAAAAAAATGGCAGATCATTTTGCGTTCTATGTAGTGAAACGGTAGTAAGCAGAACGTGGAATATAAATAGACATTTTGAAACTACTCATTCCCAGCTCTTGAAAAAAAGTGAGGATGAAAGGAAGGAATACATTTCCAGGCAGCTACAACTTCATAAGAGCCAATCTAATTCCATCCTTAAATTTGTAAAAAGCTCTACAAATTTAACATCTGCAAGTCTGAGCATTGCTCACTCCATAGCTCAGCATGGAAAAGCACTCAGTGAGGGAGAATTTATTAAAGAAACTCTCTTAAGATGTGCACCAGTTCTATTTCACGATATGCAGAATAAAGATGCAATTAGTAAGAGAATATCTGAGTTACCACTCAGTAGAAATATCATAAAAGACAGAATAATGAGACTGAACACAAACGTACAACATCAATTAAAGGAAGACATAAGTAATTGTAAATATTTTTCGATCTCTCTTGATGAAACTACTGATGTCACATCACATGCACAGTTGGCCATTATTGGTCGATATTCTGATGGTCTCACAATGAGAGAAGAGTTGATAAAGTTAGTATCAGTGCCAACAAGTACATCAGGAAGCGAAATATGTAAGGTTGTTAAACAAACATTCTGTGACCTAAGCATTGATATCTCTAAAGTTGTGTCAGTGACGACAGATGGGGCACCAAACATGGTGGGGAAAAAAGTTGGATTTGTTACATTGTTTACAGAAGCTATTGGACACCCGATTGTACCTTTTCATTGTATTATCCATCAGGAGGCTTTATGTGCCAAGGCAGGATTCACTGACTTAAACGACTTAATGTCAGTTGTTACAAAAATAGTTAATTTAATAGCTGCTCGTCCCCTTCACAAAAGAGAATTTTCTGCACTTTTACTGGAGGTTGATTCCACCTACAGTGGACTGCTGATGTACAATAATGTAAGATGGCTGAGCCGAGGCAAAGTTCTTGAGCGCTTTGTCGAGTGCTTTGAAGAAATTAAGGTATTTCTTGAGGATAAGGATCTGGGAAACTTTCCTCAGCTCTATGATTATAAGTGGGTCAATACCCTGATGTTTTTTACAGATCTCTGTGTTCATATTAATGAACTGAACTTAAAGCTACAAGGTTTTGGCAAAAGTATTGACGTTATGTTTGGATACATAAAAGCTTTTGAAAGTAAACTTAAAATTTTCAAGCGAGATGTAGAAACTAAAACTTATAAGTATTTTCCTCGAGTAACAAAGTATTTTGAGAAGGCCAGTGCAGCTGTACAAAATGAAATGGAGCCCTTGCATATAAAGTACCAGCATGTTTTAGACTCCTTACTTGACCAGTTCAGTGATAGATTTAATCAATTTAGAAGCCTAGAACAGACCATGAAAATAATTAAGTACCGTATATACTCGTGTATAAGCCGACCCGTGTATAAGCCGACCCCCCTACTTTTGCCCCAAAACCTGGGAAAACCTATTGACTCGTGTATAAGCCGAGGGTGGACTCCAGCACAGGTATACAGCCCCCAGCAGTGTGGTATACAGGCAGGCCCCAGAGGTATATAATGCAGCAGCCCCAGAGGTATATAATGCAGCAGCCCCAGAGGTATATACAGGCAGGCCCCAGAGGTGTATAATGCAGCAGCCCTCGGAGGTATATAATGCAGCAGCCCCCAAAGGTATATAATGCAGCAGCCCCCAGAGGTATATAATGCAGCAGCCCCCAGAGGTATATAATGCAGCAGCCCCCAGAGGTGTATATACAGGCAGCCCCCAGAGGTGTATATACAGGCAGGCCCCAGAGGTATATATACAGGCAGGCCCCAGAGGTATATACAGGCAGCCCCCAGAGGTGTATAATGCAGGCAGCCCCCAGAGGTGTATATACAGGCAGGCCCCAGAGGTGTATACAGGCAGCCCCCAGAGGTGTATATACAGGCAGGCCCCAGAGGTGTATACAGGCAGCCCCCAGAGGTATATACAGGCAGCCCCCAGAGGTGTATAATGCAGGCAGCCCCCAGAGGTGTATAATGCAGGCAGCCCCCAGAGGTGTATATACAGGCAGGCCCCAGAGGTATATACAGGCAGCCCCCAGAGGTGTATAATGCAGGCAGCCCCCAGAGGTGTATATACAGGCAGGCCCCAGAGGTGTATACAGGCAGCCCCCAGAGGTGTATATACAGGCAGGCCCCAGAGGTGTATACAGGCAGCCCCCAGAGGTATATACAGGCAGCCCCCAGAGGTGTATAATGCAGGCAGCCCCCAGAGGTGTATATACAGGCAGGCCCCAGAGGTGTACATACTGGCAGCCCCCAGAGGTGTATATACAGGCAGGCCCCAGAGGTATATACAGGCAGCCCCCAGAGGTGTATAATGCAGGCAGCCCCCAGAGGTGTATAATGCAGGCAGCCCCCAGAGGTGTATATACAGGCAGGCCCCAGAGGTGTATACAGGCAGCCCCCAGAGGTGTATATACAGGCAGGCCCCAGAGGTGTATACAGGCAGCCCCCAGAGGTGTATATACAGGCAGCCCCCAGAGGTGTATAATGCAGGCAGCCCCCAGAGGTGTATAATGCAGGCAGCCCCCAGAGGTGTATATACAGGCAGGCCCCAGAGGTGTATACAGGCAGCCCCCAGAGGTGTATATAAAGGCAGGCCCCAGAGGTGTATACAGGCAGCCCCCAGAGGTATATACAGGCAGCCCCCAGAGGTGTATAATGCAGGCAGCCCCCAGAGGTGTATATACAGGCAGCCCCCAGAGGTGTATACAGGCAGCCCCCAGAGGTGTATATAAAGGCAGGCCCCAGAGGTGTATACAGGCAGCCCCCAGAGGTATATACAGGCAGGCCCCAGAGGTGTATACAGGCAGCCCCCAGAGGTGTATATACAGGCAGCCCCCAGAGGTGTATACAGGCAGCCCCCAGAGGTATATACACGCAGCCCCCAGAGGTGTATACAGGCAGCCCCCAGAGGTATATACAGGCAGCCCCCAGAGGTGTATAATGCAGGCAGCCCCCAGAGGTGTATAATGCAGGCAGCCCCCAGAGGTGTATATACAGGCAGGCCCCAGAGGTATATACAGGCAGCCCCCAGAGGTGTATAATGCAGGCAGCCCCCAGAGGTGTATAATGCAGGCAGCCCCAGAGGTGTATATACAGGCAGGCCCCAGAGGTGTATACAGGCAGCCCCCAGAGGTGTATATACAGGCAGGCCCCAGAGGTGTATACAGGCAGCCCCTAGAGGTATATACAGGCAGCCCCCAGAGGTGTATAATGCAGGCAGCCCCCAGAGGTGTATATACAGGCAGGCCCCAGAGGTGTACATACAGGCAGCCCCCAGAGGTGTATATACAGGCAGGCCCCAGAGGTATATACAGGCAGCCCCCAGAGGTGTATAATGCAGGCAGCCCCAGAGGTGTATAATGCAGGCAGCCCCCAGAGGTGTATATACAGGCAGGCCCCAGAGGTGTATACAGGCAGCCCCCAGAGGTGTATATACAGGCAGGCCCCAGAGGTGTATACAGGCAGCCCCCAGAGGTGTATATACAGGCAGCCCCCAGAGGTGTATAATGCAGGCAGCCCCCAGAGGTGTATAATGCAGGCAGCCCCCAGAGGTGTATATACAGGCAGGCCCCAGAGGTGTATACAGGCAGCCCCCAGAGGTGTATATAAAGGCAGGCCCCAGAGGTGTATACAGGCAGCCCCCAGAGGTATATACAGGCAGCCCCCAGAGGTGTATAATGCAGGCAGCCCCCAGAGGTGTATATACAGGCAGGCCCCAGAGGTGTATACAGGCAGCCCCCAGAGGTGTATATACAGGCAGGCCCCAGAGGTGTATACAGGCAGCCCCCAGAGGTATATACAGGCAGCCCCCAGAGGTGTATAATGCAGGCAGCCCCCAGAGGTGTATATACAGGCAGGCCCCAGAGGTGTACATACAGGCAGCCCCCAGAGGTGTATATACAGGCAGGCCCCAGAGGTATATACAGGCAGCCCCCAGAGGTGTATAATGCAGGCAGCCCCCAGAGGTGTATAATGCAGGCAGCCCCCAGAGGTGTATATACAGGCAGGCCCCAGAGGTGTATACAGGCAGCCCCCAGAGGTGTATATACAGGCAGGCCCCAGAGGTGTATACAGGCAGCCCCCAGAGGTGTATATACAGGCAGGCCCCAGAGGTATATACAGGCAGCCCCAGAGGTGTATAATGCAGGCAGCCCCCAGAGGTGTACAATGCAGGCAGCCCCCAGAGGTGTATATACAGGCAGGCCCCAGAGGTGTATACAGGCAGCCCCCAGAGGTGTATATACAGGCAGGCCCCAGAGGTGTATACAGGCAGCCCCCAGAGGTATATACAGGCAGCCCCCAGAGGTGTATAATGCAGGCAGCCCCCAGAGGTGTATATACAGGCAGGCCCCCAGTGGGGTATACAGCAGGCCCCCAGTGGCACTCGCCCCCCCACACTGTGCAGAGCCCCCCCTCCCGATGCATTATCTTACCATCCAGCCGCGTCTTCATCACCGCCGGTCCTCCCGTCCATCCTGGCGCGCTGCGTTCCCGGTCTCATGTGACCTGGCGGTCGCAGTCGGATTACGTCATCGCGCCGGGTCACGTGAGAGCCGAACACAGCGCGAGAGGATGGACGGGAGGACGGTGATGAAGACGCGGCTGGATGGTAACATAATACATCGGGAGGGGGGGCTCTGCACAGTGTGGGGGGGCGAGTGCCATTGGGGGCCTGCTGTATATGGGGGCCTGCTGTATACCCCACTGGGGGCCTGTGAACATCTGGGGGCTGTATGCACGGCTCCCCCTGCCGCTGTGATGGGCGGGGGGAGCCGTGCATATCTAATGAGCGGCTCCACGTGACGGGCCGCTCTGTCAGGAGCCTCCCCACGCCTCCTCCAGCCTCCCAGCACCCGGACACAGCCCCCACACAGCACATACTGTATAGACCCGTGTATAAGCCGAGGGGGGGACTTTTCAGCCCAATTTTTGGGCTGAAAAACTCGGCTTATACACGAGTATATACGGTATCCTGATGTAGTAGTCTACAGTAGTTTGGAATTAAATGGTTTCCAATGGATACAAATTGATGATTTGGAGATGCAACTTGCAGAATTTCAGGACAGCATCTGGGGTCAGGTGTTTGTTGATTTGAGGTCAAAGCTTGAGAATCTAGAAAGGTGCCGCTTGGAGAATCAAGAGGAGTGCCACTATGAACAGGAAATTTGGAGTGCCTGGAATCGGTTACCAGACACTCTTAGCACCCTGAAAAATATAGCAATGGCTTTACTTACTATTTTTCCCTCTACGTACTTTTGTGAGACCTTATTCTCAGCATTAAATAATATCAAAACCAACAAAAGAAACAGATTGACAGATAACCTTAGTAGCGCTTGCTTGGCCTTGAAGTGTACAAAATACCAACCTTCAATTGAAGATTTAGCCAATGAAATTCAGCAACAAAAAAGTCACTAAATCAGTGATGGCGAACCTGTGGCAGTCCAGCTGTTGCTGGACTGCCACAGGTTCGCCATCACTGGAAGAATTCCCCCTCCCCCTCACTTATCTTAGTTCATGACACCCCCCACATAAGTTAAATAACAGCAAGACCAACAAAAGAAACCAACTGACAGATTAACAAAGAAGTCACTAAGCAGGTAAGTTAAATATTAACCTGTTAACGACAGCCTTACGTCTCTAGACGTCGGCTGTCGTTACCCCCGTGTTTGGAGTGAGCTCCGGCGTGGAGCTCACTCCAAACCTCCCATATCTCAGCTGATCTCACTAGCTGAGATGTGGGAGAAACAGCACCAATCGGTCCCGCCACCGATCGGCGCTGTTTAACCCCTTAGATCCCGCCATCAATCTCTGAAAGCGGGATCTAAGGGAGCCGGAGCGTGCAGCGCGCGCTTACCGGGCTCCAGGGGAGATCTCGCGATAGTATCGCGGGATCTCCCGTGCTGATGTCACAGGCCAGGGTCCTGGCTTGACCCTGGAACCTGTATGGAGAATTTCCTGCTTGTGGTTGGCAGAGGCTGCCAACCACAACAGGTCCGCGATTCTGACACATACAGAGGAGCTGCAGCTCCTCTGTATGTGTCAGAAGCGATCGGACTGTGCAGCAGGGTGCCTCTCACTGGGGCTGTGTAAAATTAAGAATTAATAAACAAATAAAGTTTTTACAAAGTTGAAAAAAAAAAAAAAACATAAAAGTTCAAATCACCCCCCTTTTCTCCCATCCACAATAAAAGTATTAAAAAATTAAATAAAATACACATATTTGGTATCGCCGCGTTCAGAATCGCCCGATCTATCAATATAAATAATCAAATAATGAGAGCCGTAAACTGCGTAGCGCAAAAAATGGTTCAAACGCCAAAATTACGTTTTTTTGGTCGCTGCAACAATGCTAAAAAATGCAATAACGGGCGATCAAAACGGCGCATCCACCCAAGTATGGTATCATTAAAAACGTCAGCTCGATACGCAAAAATAAGCCGTCACCCAGCCCCAGATCCCGAAAAAATGAGGACGCTACGGGTCGCAGAACATGGCGCAAAAAGTGCAATGTTTTTTTTTTTCATGATTTTGAATTTTTTTCCACCATCTAGATACCAATAAAGGTATACATGTTTGGTATCTACAAACTCGTACTGACCCGAGGCATCGCACCGTCACGTCGGTTTTACCATATAGTGAACACGGCGACTAAAAAATCCAAAAAACAAACGTGTAATTGCACTTTTTTTGCAATTTCACTGCACTTGGAATTTTTTTGCAATTTCCCTGTACATTATATGGTAAAACAAATTATTGCATCTGAAAGTACAACTCGTCCCGCAAAAACAAGCCGTCATATGTCTATATTGACGGAAAAATAAAAACGTTATGGCTCTTGGAAGCCGAGGAGCGAAAAAACGAAAATGAAAAATGACAAATTTCTTCGTCATTAAGGGGTTAAACATACCGTATATACTCGCGTATAAGCCGAGTTTTTCAGCCCAAAAATTGGGCTGAAAACTACCCCCCTCGGCTTATACGCGAGTCAGTGCTGTATACCGATGTATACATCGGTATACAGCAGCCCCCGCATCCCCAGTAATGCAGGGCCCCCCCCAGGGTCTCTCCGGTCACCTGTAAAGCAAGCTATACTTATCAGTGTCCCGCTCGCACCCGCCGCTGCCGACATCCACGATCCTCCATCTTCATGCGACTCCTCTTCCTGTTTCTGTGCGCGTCGCCGGCAATGACGTCATTCCCGGCGACGCGCACAGGAAACAGGAAGAGGAGTCGCATGAAGATGGAGGATCGTGGATGTCGGCAGCGGCGGGTGCGAGCGGGACACTGATAAGTATAGCTTGCTTTACAGGTGACCGGAGAGACGCTGGGGGGGGCCTGCATTACTGGGGCTGCCTGTATACTACCGCTGGGGCTGCTATATACCTCTGGGGCACTGTATACTACCACTGGGGCTGCTATATACCTCTGGGGCCCTGTATACTACCACTGGGGCTGCTATATACCTCTGGGGCACTGTATACTACCACTGGGGCTGCTATATACCTCTGGGGCCCTGTATACTACCACTGGGGCTGCTATATACCTCTGGGGCACTGTATACTACCACTGGGGCTGCTATATACCTCTGGGGCCCTGTATACTACCACTGGGGCTGCTATATACCTCTGGGGCACTGTATACTACCACTGGGGCTGCTATATACCTCTGGGGCCCTGTATACTACCACTGGGGCTGCTATATACCTCTGGGGCACTGTATACTACCACTGGGGCTGCTATATACCTCTGGGGCCCTGTATACTACCACTGGGGCTGCTATATACCTCTGGGGCACTGTATACTACCACTGGGGCTGCTATATACTCTTGGGGCCCTGTATACTACCACTGGGGCTGCTATATACCTCTGGGGCACTGTATACTACCACTGGGGCTGCTATATACCTCTGGGGCCCTGTATACTACCACTGGGGCTGCTATATACCTCTGGGGCACTGTATACTACCACTGGGGCTGCTATATACCTCTGGGGCCCTGTATACTACCACTGGGGCTGTATATACTACCACTGGGGCTGTATATACTACTGGGGCTGCGTGTATACTACCACTGGGGCTGCTGTATCTACCTCTGGGACTGGTGTATACCACACTGCTGGGGGCTGTATACTTGTGCTAGGGTCCACCCTCGGCTTATACACGAGTCAATAGATTTTCCCAGGTTTTGGGGGCAAAAGTAGGGGGGTCGGCTTATACACGGGTCGGCTTATACACGAGTATATACGGTATTTGTTATTTAAACTATAAATATCGTAAAATTAGGGGTTTTTTTTCTCAAGGTGACACACCTCCCGATTTATGCTCGGTTTTTTGGCGAATTTTGACACACCAAGCTCAAAAGGTTGCCCATCACTGATCTAAATCTTTAGCACACTACAGTATATTCCGTTCTTTAACATAACTCCATCCTTTTTAACAATTCTCCTAAAACTGTCAATCTGGTTCCCTAAACTTCTGTTCTTGTGTAACATCTACAGGGACTTCAGTGCATACACATAGCACACCCACAAATGAAGGCTGCACATATAAAACACTATATAGAATGCTAGATGTGGGCCCGATGCTATAGCATCAGGAGGGCAGTGACATCACGATGGGGGTGGCAGCTGGTTCTCCCCCCACCGTGCTGTCTCCCAATGTATGTAAGTAAATGTAATTTTAGTTAAAAACCTGTTTTTGCAGGGAAGGAGGGGGGGGGGGGGGGTTAATAATAAAGTGTCAATCTGGCAATCTATTTAATTTCCTGGTAAAAAATGTGTAGGATTTGCTGTATTTTGTCTTGCCAGCGCAGGTAAACCAAGCAGATGCTGGCTGCCAACCCCTGCTTGGTGTTACCTTCGCTCGCAATGAAAAATACAGGTAAGCCTTAGATTTTAGTTATTTAAATAAGTAAAAAAAAATGTGCATGGGCTCCGACATATTTTCTATTGCAATCCAAGGTAACCCAGACAGCTGGGGGCTGGAATTCTCAGCGCGGTGAGGCCCAAGCGCTCTTGGCCCCCCACACTGAAAACTGCAGCCAGCAGCCGCCCCAGATTTGGCACCTCTATGAGAGACGCCAAAACTGGTGGTTACCCCGCTCTTCCAGCTGTCGTGTAGCTGTGGCAGCTTGGGTAATAAAGGGGTTGATGTCAGCCTTTATTGGCAGCTGATATCAAGTCGTATTGCTAATGTCAGCTGTCAGTATGATAGCAGGCCATTAGCAATACTTTCAGTAAAGGAGAAAAGAAACACACACAGAGAAATGTTTTATCACATACAAAATAGATAGAGACACCTCGTTATCCACTTTATTAGCTCCCACCAATTTCCCCTCTGACGTAATCCTGTAATCTTGCAGTGGGGCAGTGTGATGTGTCACACAGCCATGATCTATGTATACCTGAGTGTCCAAAGATGGCGTCCTTGTGTGTATGCGTATGTGTGTATGTATGCTGCGGGTGTATGTGCATGTATGCGTGTGTATGTATGCGCATGTGTGTGTATGCATATGTGTGCATGTGTGTGCGTATATGTGTTTGTATGTTTGTACGTATTTGTGTATGTGCATGTGTGTATGTGTGAATGTATCCGCATGTATGTAGGTGTGTACGTGCATGTATGTGAGTGAGTACATGCGTGTATGTGTGTATGCCTGTTTGTGTACGCATGTGCGTGCATACTTCTGCGTGTGTTTGTACGTGCGTGTGGTTGTATGTATATGCATGTTTGTGTATGTGCGTATCTGCGTGTGTGTGGGGAATTATTCTATGTGTATATGCGTATTTGTGTGTATGTTTATTCACATGCATATGTGTGTGCGTATGTGCGTGTGTATCTGCATGCATATATGCACGTTTCTGTGTATGTGTGTGCTTGCATATGTGTGTATATGTGCATGCTTGCACGTGTATATGCGTGTTTGTGTGTGCATGTGTATGTATGTGTGCGTGAACCTGCATGTTTGTGTGTATTTGCGTATGTGTGTGCGGACATTATACTGTGTGTATGTATGTGTGCGTATGCATGTATGTGCATGCTTGCATGTTTATTTGTGTCTGTATCTACGTGTGTGGGAACATTATACTGTGTGTATGTGTTTGTATGTTCGTGCTTGTATGTGAGTATGTGCATGCATGTGTATGTGCGGACATTATACTATGTGTTTATGCATGTGTATGCATGTATTTGAGCGCGTGTGTATCTGCGTGTGTGTATGCATGGGCATGTGTGTTTGTGTATATGGGGATATTATATTGTGTGTATGTAGGTGCTTGTATGTGTGTATGTATGTACTTGCTTTTGTATGTGCGTATCCGCATGTGAGTATGCACGGGCATGTATGTGCTTGCGTGTGTATGTTTGTGCTTGCGTGTGTGTGCATGACTGCGTGTGTGTATATGTGCATTCGTGTGTGTGTATGAGTGTGTGTGTGGGGGGGGACATTACACTGTGTGTATGCGTGTTTGTGTTTATGTGCGTGCATGCATGTGTATGTGCGGGTGGGAACATTATACTGTGTGTGCATGCGTGTTTGTATGTGCGTGTTTGTATGTGTGTAACTACATGTTTATATGTGTGTGTATGCACGGGCATGTGTGTGTGGGTTCATTATACTATCTGTGTATGCATGTGCATATGTGTGTTTGTGAATATGTGCATGCTTGCTTGTGTGTATGTGCGTGCATGTGAATATCTATCTGCATGTATATATATGCATTTGTGTATGCACGTGCGTGTATGTGCATCCTTGTGTGTGTATGTGGGGCATTATACTCTGTGTATCTATGTGTCTGTGTATGCGTGTGTTTGTGTGTAAGTGCGTGCATGTGTAAGTACGTGTGGGGACATTATACTGTGTGTATATATATACATGTCTGTGTGTATATTTGTGAGTACATGTATGTACATGTATGTACGTGTGTGTACTAGCATGTCTGTAGTGTGTGTGTGTGGTTTGTGTCCCACGCTGCCTGCTCACCCACCTCCGTGCAGTCACGCCAGGAAAGATGGTGGTCTGTGGCCTGTGCTGGAGATGGGGTGCGGCGCCACCAGAGGGCCTCCCCCCCCCCCCCCCCCATCTCCAGCACAGGTTGCAAGCCACGGTTATTCCTTCCTGGCGGCTGTGACTGCACAGAGGTGGGTGGACAGGCAGCAGCAGGATCCGGCACGTGTGGTCATGCGGCGGTGGGTCCTAGTGGGGGTCTGGCGGCAAGTCCAGGCAACGGGTCTGGCGACGGGTCCAGTGGCGGGGGGAGTCCAGCAGGGGGTACCGGCAGTGTCCCGCTGGTCGTACTGTGCAAGAGCCTGGTACCACCAGCAGGTGCCATGTTGGAATACCCATCATCTTTTAAAACATGTCTATATCAACTTTGCACATCTAAAGAAAATATTCTGAAATTTTTACCCATTCTTCTTTGCAAAATAGCTCTAGTTCAGACAGATTGGATGGAGGCATCTGTGAGCAGCAATTTTATATTCTTGTTTCAGATTCTCAATGGGATTTAGGTCTGGACCGTTCACACACACGAATATGCTTTGATCGAAAAAATTCAATTGTAGCTCTGGCAGTATGTTTAGGGTCATTGTCATGCTGGAAGCTAAACTTTCACTGAGTCTAAAGTCTTTTGCAGCCTTGAAATTTTCCTCCAGGATTGCCCTGTTTTTAGCTTCATTCATCTTCTCATCAACTCTGACCAGCTTTCCTGTCCCTGCTGAAGAAAGGCTTCTCCACAGCAGGATGCTATCACCAACATATTTGACGGTCAATGATTGTGTTTTACGGGATATGCAGTGTTTTCTGCCACACATAGTATGTTGTATTTAGCCTATAAAGTTCTACTTTGGTTTCATCTGACCAGAGCACCTTCTTCCATATGCTAGCTGTGCCCCCTACATGGCGTTTTGCAAACTGGATATTGGACTTCTTATGGCTTGCTTTCTACAAATGGCATTCTTCTTGCTACTCTTCCATAAAGTCCAGATTTATGGAGTACATGGCGTCTTCCATCTGAGCTGTGAATCTTTGCTGCTCCTCTAGAGTGTCCATGGGCCGCTTAGTTGATTCTCTAATTAGTGCTCTCCTTATTTGAGATGTCAGTTTAGGTTGACTGCCATGTCTTGATTGGTTTGCAATTGTGCAATACTCCTCCTATTTTTGGATAATGGGGATTGAACACTGCTCCATGAGATATTCAGACCTTAGGCTATTTTTTTTTATAATCAGACCTTCCTTTACTCTTCTCCACAACTTTATCCATGACCTGTCTAGTGTGTTCCTTGGTTTTCATGATGCTGTTTGGTCTCTAATGTATTCAAACAAACCTCTGATGGTGGGTTTACACCTTGCGATATCGGCGTCCAACTCCGACCCAACTCCGACCAAAAGTCACGTGGTTCGGGAGTTGGACCCGATATCGTTTGCGCGTTGTTCGGTTTGAACGTACAATGCGATGCTGGAACGATGCCAAAACGATATCCGGGTTGAATGAGCGTGCTATTCAATCGCCCGATATCGGATGGCCGTTGTAGCCGCATCGTCCCGTCTGACAGCCCAACTCCGATGTGTACGCCCACGTCACCCATTCACTCCCATGTTAAATGGTCGTTCCTGGGTTGGTGGACGTACACATCGTCGGGACATTGTATCCCGATATCGGGCTGTCTAAAATGGCGATGCGATGGCGGGAAAAGCGCGATCCCACGTCGTTGGTTACGATATCGGCCCGATATCGCAACGTGTAAACCCACCATGAGGGCTTCACAGAACAGCTGTAGTTACACTGAGAATAAATTAACACACACGTGAACTGAATTTACTAATAACCTGGCTTTAGGAGGAAATTGGTTACTCAGGATTTTATTTAGGGGGCTGAATTCAAATGCACATCCAAATTTTCTGATTTATATTTTTATAATATTTAGAAAACCATATATAATTTCCTTTACACTTCACAAATACTTACTACTTTGTGTTGGTGTATCACATAAAATATGTTTAAGTTTGTGCGTGTAACATTACAAATTGTGGAAAAGTTCATAGGGTGTACTGGATTAAAAGAAGCAGCCTAACTAAAATTACTATCTTGAATCCTGTATGTGTGTAGACCCTGTCCTGTAGTAGTTTTCTTAGGGTAGGCACACACTGGCGTGAAAAATGGACGAGTGCAATGCGATAAAATATCGCATTGCCCTCGGACCAATGTTACAGAATGAGTGACATCAGGTTAACGTGTGTCGTCTGCTTTTTTTTCTCAACCAGATTCTGGATGAGAAAAAAGTATGCGATTCTCGACAATTCAAGTCAATGGGTCCAACAAAATCACGGACAACATATGGACCATCCTAGTGGCATCCGTTTTTTTAACTGTTACATTATCATTCTGTAGCTCAGAACTTTGTAAAATGTTCCCGTAAATGATTATGCAGTAATAGCTGCTGTAAAAAAAAAAAAACGCATTTCACATGGACAGCACACAGATGTGATCTGAGAAAAATGTCAGACACTCGCATATCATTTGCATGCCAAACAGAGCAAAAAACGGATATCACTTGTCTAACTCTCCTGGATGAGAATCCGACTGATTTCTTTCACGCCAGTATGTTCCCAGCCTTACAGCTGTGCTTGCACCAGTTTGTCAGTATAGGACGGAGTATATTATAACATTTATTTGGTTATTTTTCAGGCTCTTGGTTGGAGCTCCACAGGCATCGGCGTTGCCAAATCAGTTTTCCAATAGAACAGGGGGTCTCTATGGATGTCCACTGATTGCAGAAGCCAAAGACTGTGAACGGATTGACATTGATGATGAAGGTACCATGCATAAGATACATAATTGTCACCAGTTTGTATACATTTTTGTTTGCACACTATTTACTCAGGATTAAGGAGCTTTGAGTTTGTCTTTTAAGGTACCTTTACACGCCGCAACGGCAGGCTGGATACATCCCGCTACTTCACGTGCACGAGCACGCTCAAACGGTTACAAACGCTCAACGCATCACCTTTACACGCCGCGACAAGATGCGCTACGCCACGCTACATCTATAGCTAGCTACATCGCCGGGTGTCTCAAGTAGCCAGCTGTAGCTCATTTACACACCGCTACAACCAGCTACTATGGGCGTACCTGGTGCAGCAGGGACAGCACATAGGCGTGCTACAATTGTGGATTACGAGACGTCCGTACGCTGATAGGACAAAGCAATAATACCATGATTGGCCAGGCATCGCAGGAGGCTGATTAATACTTGACGCTCGAGCAATTGTGTAGTGTGACTCGTCAGCTCCTTAAATATGCCGCCCTGTGCGCCGACAACCAATCGGACCGCACCATCTTCCACCAATGATCGCAGATGGGGCGCGGTAACACGGAGCCTAGGTGACGCCTTAACTACATTGCAGCTACATCGCAGGCTGTCCCGAGTTCCCTTCCGTTGCTTCTTTACACGCCGATACAGCTCGCTACCATCGGCGTTGTAGCCATCAGTTTTCGAGCAGAGCTAGGAAACAGATGTATCTGTTGCCGGCTGTATCGTCACGTCTTCAGACGCTGCTACGACGGGCTACATTGGTGCTACAAGCTACATTTGTAGCCTGTAGCGGGATGTATCCAGCCTGCCGTCGCGGCGTGTAAAGGTACCTTTACAGATGTTCAGCCATTGTTGGTGCCTGCCAGTACAGCTGTGAATGTTGGGTGCTGTAACAATGCATATAGTTGTAATTATGGCACCCATACTGGGCAGAACCACAAACACAGGGGTGCTCATTCTCCCTTTACTACATATACAGTGGGGAAAAAAAGTACTTAGGCTGCCTTCAGACTTGCAGATGCATCTGCAGCGTTTTGCAGATGCATCTGCAAGCATCTGCATGCAGACCGCGGCCCCTATGTTTATAATGGTGCTCACGGCGGTCTGCAGATGCTTGCAGACCGCCGTGCGCACCCATTCACTCCTACAGATCACACACTCTCGTCCGCACCAGGGACGCGACATCTCGCGTCCATGGTGCGGGCGGGAGTGTGTGATTTGTGCGCAGGCATCCACGTGCGCACAGATCACATATAGGAGTGAATGGGTGCGCACGGCGGTCTGCAAGCATCTGCAGACCGCCGTGCGCACCATTATAAACATAGGGGCCGCGGTCTGCATGCAGATGCTTGCAGATGCATCTGCAAAACGCTGCAGTCTGAAGCCAGCCTTAGTCAGCCACTAATTGTGCAAGTTCTCCCACTTAAATAGATGGGAGAGGCCTGTAATTGACATCATAGGTAGACCTCAACTATGAAAGACAAAATGAGAAAACACATTGTCTGATGTGGAAAAATTTTTTTTTCAAATTTTGGTGGAAAATAAGTATTTGGTCAATAACGAAAGCTCATCTCAATACTTTTTTATATATCCTTTGTTGGCAATGACAGAGGTCAAACGTTTTCTGTAAGTCCTCAAAAGGTTGGCACACACTGTTGCAGGTATGTTGGCCCATTCCACCATGTAGATTTCCTCTAGAGCAGTAAAGTTTTGGGGCCATCGCTGGGCAACACGGACGTTCAACTCCCTCCAAAGGTTTTCTATAGGATTGAGATCTGGACACTGGCTAGGCCACTCCAGGACCTTGAAATGCTTCTTACGAGGCCACTCCTTAGTTGCCCTGGCAGTGTGTTTGGGATCATTATCATACTGAAAGACCCAGCCACATTTAATTTTCATTCTTTACACTACGTTAACGCTGAGTTAATGCTGATCTATGGTGGATCCCGTCCAAACGCACACCTGACGGCAATGTGAACCTAGTCTAACCAACTACTTAATTATGATCATTGATTTAAGTCATGTCGGGTTTTTCCAGCAAATTGGGATCTCCTATGCCATTTATGTACTGAGCTGTCAAAGAGCGCAATCTTCTGACACCTCAGTATGTAATTTGCATAAGGAGCGCGAACTGCGGCATTGTAACCGGGAGACTCTTGGGTCACCTGAGGACAGCTCAGGTGGCATGACCTGAGCTGTCCTCAGGTGATCTGAGTTACCCCAACTTACAATGCTGCAGCACTTTGGGCTCTACTTCAGGGACCAAGGGGTTAGAAGCTTTGTTCGTCCCCATGGTCTCTGATGAAGCAGAGCCGAGAGTGTTCAGCACAGAGATGAGAGTCGAGGGGTTAATAAATATGCAGTCCCTAAATGTACTTGTGTGGGTTTTTTTTAATGAACTACTAAAAAAATTTTATATGGGCTTCACCATGTTTTTGTATGCCAGCCAGGTACAGCAGGCAGGTACGGGCTACCCCCAACCCCCAGCTGCCTATTTGTACCTGGCTGGATACAAAAATATAGGGAATCCCTTTTTTTTAATTATGTCATGAAATTCATGAAATAATTTTAAAAAATCAACGTGGGCTTCGCCCTATTTTTGGGTCCAGCCAGGTACAACTAGGCATCTGCAGGCTGGAATCCACAGCGCAGGGAGGTCCAAGCTTTCTGGGCCCCCCCTTGCTGCGAATTGCAGTCCACAGCCGCCCCAGAAAATGTTGCGTTCATAGAAGCGCCATCTTCTGGCACTGTATCCAACTTATCCAGGGCCCTGGCGGGTTGCTCACTGGGTATTATCAGCTGGCCCTAAGCCCGAAATTCATGGGATCAAGCCAATATTAACATGACTACCATGAATTTCTAGTAAAGTGTTAAAAAAACACACAACACAGAGAATTTTTTTGTATTAGAAATAAAACAAAAAAAACATTTAGAGACTCCATCTTAATTATAAATAACAATCCTCAGTCTGACATCCAAAAGAGAGCAATGTCAGCATTGCTACATGACTCTGCATAGACAAGCGTCTATGCATAGCGAGAACAGGCTGAGGACTGTCAGTGACAGTCAGAGCTCACCCGAGGTCATAGCTCGGGCCATGACCACAGATGAACCCTGACATCACCGCGCGAACACGGGCAGAAAAAGCCGAAGACTGCAGATGCCAGCCGGAAATTGCAGAGCACCGGCAGTGCAGTGAATACCGCAGGAAGTTAATGAGCGACCCTGGAAGCAGAAGCAGCCGCAACAGCGAGATGGAAGGACGTGTCGCTGGAAAGGTTAGTATAATTATGTTTTTTAATTTTATTCTTTTACAGCCCCCGGACCCAAACTGGACCCGAGCTGTAACATGGCGTTCTGGACCTTGTGCCTGAACAGTATGTATTTGGTACGGGTCCAGAACTTTACAGTTTGGGTTTGCACATCCCTATTTACAAATACATTTATAATGAAATGGCAAAATAGGGTATCACTGAGTGCAATAAACATTTCATATTCAGGCAATAAAAAATGTAGATGTAATGCAGAATTGTGTGTACTTCTCCTTTACCTGTATTGCGGCTGACATTGTCCACCCTGCAGCCAGGGTCAAACTACCGTTTTTAGCAGATGTTACGGACATCCGCTAAAAACTAAGTAATTTTTTCAGCAGTGCATATGCGCTAGTTATCGCTGCTGCAACTCAATACTGTCCCTGGTTACCCGATGTTAATCTTGGTAACCGCCCACACATCCAGCTGAATAGCGTCCGCTTAAGCAGAGCGGACAGGGAAACGCTGCATGCATGTCCATGACATCTGCTAAAAACGGTAGTCTGATACTTTTCTACACATGACATCCATATCAGTACTAGGTCTTATGGAAGGAAAAGCCGGAAATCAAGATAGGATGCAGTTACAAGCTGCTCACATTTTTGCCTTTCTTTGATAACTGTTGGATAAGAACATTTGTATAACTTGTGCCTACATTGTTTCTATAACTTAAGATTTTGTATCTCCACCAGTGGATAGGAACCGAGAGAGTAAAGAAAACCAATGGCTTGGAGTGACTGTGAAAAGCCAAGGTCCTGGGGGAAAGATTGTGGTGAGTTGCATTTTTTACTATTTCATTATATTGGTTAGAATGAGAATCATTCAGTTATGTTTTGCAGCAGTGAAATGTGATGGACAGCCCGACTCATTTAGTTTTCCATCTTTACAGGCCAGTAAAATGTAATTATTTTTATCAATGGTTAACTAACAAAATTAAATATTTCTTTAGCAGTTCTTTTACAAATACGAGTGCATTGGTATTATTAAACCACATGTTCAGATTGTGGCCAATTAGCTCTGCAGTGTGCATCTGAGCACTGCGCCCTACTTCGTGGACCCCACTGTGGTAGTACCCCTAGAGAGAAATATAAGGGGGGGGGGGACACAAGTCAGGATGGCTCTTTATTGAGCTAAATATATTTGATTTACTTATTACTATGCTAATTCTGGCTAATATGCTGTTAGGTAAATGCATTTGGCAAACCTCTATTATCTTCCTAAATCCCAGGTTACACGGTTCAATGTGTCGGCGAACCGACCAACGATGTGACTTGACCTACATCGCTGGAATGACGTTTAATGATCGCTAGTGAGGCGTCACATGTACTGATATCGAGAACGACGCAGCAACGATTCCGCGACAAGCGAACGATACTTGCGGTCATTTGGTTGCCTACGTCCTCCAGTTCTGAATAGAAGTCATTAACGATATCGTTATCAAGGTGTCACACACACCCATGCTGCAGGTTGAACGAACGATGAATGACTGATTTATGGTCCGGTTCATAAACCTCCGATCAACGATCAGCCGACTTATCGTTTGTTGATTCTACGTGTCACACGCAATGACGGTGTTGCTCCGCCCCAAAACCTGTGATGTACCAACGATATCGTTAACGATATTGTAGCGTGTAACGGGCCCTTTAGTGCATTTGAGTAAAATATTATCATGCTATGCAGGCTCATATGCTGTGTGGCTAGTTACATTGGCTTGCAGGGCCGAATATTTCTGAAATATTCTTTCTAGCACATTTGAGCTAGTTTATTGCTTGGTTTTCCTTTATGGAGTTCATTGGAGGACTTCTGTGCATTCTCTGTATATTCTGCCACCAATGCGCAATGTGTCTGAGGGATGTGCACACGGATCTCTGGACCAGCAGTGGTAGAAAGTTTACACACCTTCCTCTACCTCCATGTGTGACCAGCAGCGTGAGGTGAATCCAGGAAGGATGATGCAGAGATTCTATTTTAAAGGGATCCTGTCTCCCCCAAAACGCCTATTAAGCTATCCAAACATGTCCCTGCAGCATATTATCAATAATCCCACTCTCCTTTTTGCTCAGAAAAGCACCCAGTAAAACTGTAGAAAAACGTTATATTACTTACTCATTATGGATGTTAATGAGTGGTGGCTATATGCATTAGTCACCCAGGCGAGCCATCTTCGTCCTAATAGCACGCCTTAATAGGCGTGATCTGCAATGAACATTGTAATCAGCGCCTCCCTCCTCTCTTCGGCGCTGTAAAGGCTGTAATGGGGCTCTAATGACGCGAATCACATCATTTCCGGCAGCGGGTGACATCAGTACACCCAGGCCGCATGCGCAATGCGGTGCTTGAAGCCCACAGAGCGGCGCAGGTGTACTGACGTCTCCCGCTCCCGGAAATGACGCGATTAGCGTCATTAGAGCCCCATTACAGCCTTTACAGCGCCGAGGAGAGGAGGGAGGCGCTGATTACAATGTTCATTGCAGATCACGCCTATTAAGGCATGCTATTAGTACAAAGATGGCCCGCCTGGGTGACTAATGCATATAGCCACCGCTCATTAACATCCATAATGAGTAAGTAATATAACGTTTTTCTACAATTTTACTGGGTGGTTTTCTGAGCAAAAAGGAGAGTGGGATTATTGATAATATGCTGCAGGGACATGTTTGGATAGCTTAATAGGCGTTTTGGGGGTGACAGGATTCCTTTAACATATTTATTCACAGTGCTTTGATAGGATGAGGTTGAGGTGTCAGTGAGATGATGTGATGGAGTATAGGTGCAAGATGGAGAATAGAGGCTAGAGGTAAAAAGAGAATCTTCCCTTCAGTACTGAAGCACACACTGCCAATATGGCACTAGCAGAAAGAAGTAGGATGTGAGGAAAAAGATAGGAGGGGTTTCAGAGAGAAAGGCATTATGGGAAAATCACAATGCAATGCATGGAAATACATTATAACAATGGTCAATAGGTGGCAGCAAAGTACAACAAACACAGTTAACTATACTATATAGGCCTAATAATTTGAACATGTCTTTCGCTAAAGAGAATGGCTGGCAGCACAATGTGCATTTCTGTACTATGCTGCATAATGTTATCTGACATAACCAATAACTATCATAGATGCAAATATACTATATGTTATTTTTGACAGTATTTGCTTTAGGTACTGGAATTCTGCATGTGGTGTTGGAGCTCTGAGTGTTAACCATGTCATCACTGAGACGGAAGATATCACATCTTCTGGCAGGGATGCAATACCTTCCTGTGACGCACTCGTTGCAGGGCGCCATGGCGCCATGGCCCTCCCACGAAGAGGGGCGGAGGCACACCCCTGGGCCAGCACATTGTGTTTCACATGGCGGAATCCGCCATATTGGTCGCCATCTTGGCCCAGTGGAAAAAGGCGGGAAAGAGTTTGTTTTAGCCAAATAAAGTTCCTTAGGCACACAATACCTGTTGGGAAATGGGCCTGCTCGTATCCTGTTCGTGATCGCCAAATTTTGACTCACCGTAGCCGGGTCTTCACGTCATGGGCGTTGCTTCTCCCGTCACGGTTCCGCGCCTGAGGCTGTGGGGCCCAGTGGTCAGATCAAAAGGGGCTTGAACAGTTGAGGGGGTAATTCTTATTGTCGTGACGCCACCTGCGGGAATCCGGTGAATGCACCGGCGCTGCTAGGGCCTTCGGGGGATGTACGGCTGCTAGATGGGACGCTCCCCACAGGATGAGCGGGAGTCCCCGGGGCCAGGAGCTGTCTTGGTGTAATATGGCAGCTCGGTAGTGTAAAATGTGCGGAGTTCATACCAGTTCAAAGAAAGGCTCAGACACCTGCTTCCTCTGTAACGTGTCTTTTACTGTAACCGGTAAGATGGTACAAGGTATACAGTCAACAGGTAACGGACCGGGTGGTCCCGGCAATGACTGGTGTTGGTTCAGAGCTCCGCAGTGTTCCTCCTTTTCCTAAGTTTTCTATCTTGTTTGCCGATGTTGCCTTAGCATACCAGGTCAGGGTACTAGGGAGACATCTAGTGGAGGTCCTGACTGTATATTAGCTGCAGGAGATCCTGTGTCCCTGTGGTGAGTCCCTGCTGGCAAGACAGCTTTGGTTGCGGCGGTGGTGAGGTGCTCCTGGAAGCGGTCCTTCAACCTGGTTTGCGGAGCTGTGGTGAACGACTTGCTCACCTCGGAACCAGTGATCCGGTGGTTATGAGCACGGGTGTAGTTAGACCCGTTTGGGTGGTTGCCCGGTTCCGGTCTGGATCACCACTTAATGGTGCCCGCCAGTAAAGTAGTTGTAGAGCTGCACGGAACTGTGCAGAGCCCTGCTTCTCCTACGTTCCTTCCTCTCAGACTCCTACTCCTCTCCTAAGTTACCCACACACACTACACCTACACTCCTCCCACCAGGACATAATTGGCCCTCTAATCTAAGTGGTGCATGTGGTGTTGGAGCTATGAGTGTTATCCATGTCATCACCGAGATGGAAGATATCACATCTTCTGGCAGGGATGCAATACCTTCCTGTGATGCACTCGTTGCGGGGCGTCACAAAGTCATCAAGCAGTTTTCCCCAAAATTCTGGCATAAAGGTATTTAAAATGTACTTTTGGTTTATTACTCCATCTCTGGCCAACCCTGTCAAACATTTTTTTTTAATGTGCATATAGCTTAACGTGCAGTGAGAGTGGTTGTGCCCACTTTGTCGGAGGTTGGCTAAAATAGTAAGAGAACACCAAAAGTTGCAAAATTATAGCATAGAATCGAGTTGTGCCACACTTTGTGACTTTTCAAAACTTTTTACGCCAGAATTTCTGATCTAAAAGCTTTGCTTTGATGAATTGGGCCCAATGTGCTGCAAAAAGGTGGCAGAATTTACAAGAGAAATGTACACCAGTCAGTAATCTCTCCTAGTGTATCCTCACCCATTCCTTGTGAACTGTGAGCCCTTGCGGGCTGGATCCTCTCTCTTCCTGTACCTGTCTGTGCCTTGTATTGCTCATAATTATTATACTTGTCTATGTATGCCCTTTTCACATGTAAAGCGCCATGGGATAAATGTCGCTATAAAAATGAATAATAATAATAAATTCTTATTGTGGCAAAAGGCAATCTGAAAAATGGAACAAATTCTTCAACACCTGATGATTTGAGGCTATTTAATGTAGGTATCTTATTTATTATGGTGGATAGGGAAGTCTAATTGCATAGACTGATATGTTGCTTTATGGACTTTTGAAGGTCTAAAGTTTTGGAGCATTTTTCGTATATATTGTATCATTTAGATACTGTATATACCACAGCGTGCTTTAATTAATCAATATAGTATCAATATATAAGTCAAATAAATATATATATATTTATATATATATATATATATATATATATATATATATATATATATATTAATATATATATACATTGGTTATACGAGAATAAAATGACTGGGCTAACCAACTAACCAACACCTTACAGTACTTTTGTACTTATTTGGCTGTTAGTATGCTTGGTATATGTGTATGGAAATATCTGTGACTATTTTTTGTCACTGATGTGCTGTATAAAGTAACCCAGATACAGACTATTCTACCTGCTGGAAAGCAATTTGTAGTCATAGCATCAAGCAGTGAGTCAGAGTCCTGGCGTTATTGCCCTGAGCTGCTGACATGAGTCAGATCTACCGTTAACACTGACATTCCATCCCTTGCTGCATTCCGGGAGGGAGCCGCCAGTCTACATTCACAAGCCTAGTTATATGGGAATAGATGGCACTCAGTGTAATGAGCGCCTACGACAAAACCATACTCAATAAGGCGAAATGATCTGTTATAAATCTGCACATTTCCAGTGAGTTTCTTGCGTGTTAATCTGGAATTTGGACATGATGTATCTGTTCTTTGCACAAATACCAGAGTGTAAGGGATGGTACTTCATAATCTTGTCTTACCAGATGCTGGTGCCTCACAGTACCAAGACCGGCTTCTGAATTTTTAAATAATAGATGGGAATTATAATGTCTGATACTTGGAAAACATTCTCCGAGATTGTTAGGATAACACATATCAGCAGAAAAAAAGAAGATGGTTGGGTTATGAGGCAGTATGTTATGTGTATGCATATTACACACATACCCGTCTGTCTCCTGGGGAACAATGTGTATACATAGAGCTTACACTGTGCAGTAAACGCTTGGATGCAAAGTGTTGGGATTCAGGTTGTCCTGGTGATTCCAGACCTCCACATTGTCGGCACAGCTGGAAGGGTGGGATGCTTTGAATCTTTTATCTACTGTAAATGTAGAGCTATATAGTCCTTACGGGTGGTAACCTAGGGGGCAGTATGCATGAATTCTCCTTCCTCCATGTCTACTCATTTACAACATTTTAGTAGACACTAGGGTTGGAGTAGATACTAGGTGAATGTGGACTGAAGAGCTTACTGTACAAGGGTAAGTAAAAATGTTTCCGCACTTACAGTAGAATTTATTTTATGGAATTTGTGGATATGCCATGAAAGTACTATCTTGAAAAAAACTCTTTTAAGGGTCATTCCATGTCAAGTAAACCAATGATTATTACCTCTATATTTTTAATTCTTTTGAGATTTTGTTATTTGATAATAGCATGTCAGACAATGCAAACTGTGAAGAGAAAATTTAAAAAAAAAATTTTTTTTTTTTAAATGATTTTCAAAGTTCGGAAAAAGTGCGAATTTCGCTGTTGCCTGCCTTTACGTTTCTCCTCATAACTAAGGCTAGGAATAAGATAGAGAGACAAAATAAACACCATTCTACTCAGAACTATACAGGCTTTCACCAGATATGTCACAAGAGGATCTTTGTCAATATTTTACCCATGTGATCGCAAGCGCAAAACTTTAAAACGCATTTCCGAAAAATCGGTGCGCTTTAAATATTTCAAAAACTGCCCATGTGTCTGCTTTGCTCTTAGTCACATCGTACCAAATTTCAAGTTGGGATCGCGATGGGATCATATTTTAAAATATTTTACTATTAATAGCGTCAATGGGTCATTCCATATCAAGTGATCTAAATATGAAATTTTTTTTTACCTGACGTCTGTAGATTTTTTTAATTTTTTTTCCTTTATGAAGTACTACTTTAGTTAATTACAAATTAAAAGTTTAGAATTTTTTTCTTCATCAGTTAATTTTTTACAGATTTTTAAAGTTTAAAAAAAGTGTGAATTTTGGCCTGGTATGACTTTACATTTTTTTTATCTTGGGCTAGAAATAAGATAGAGAAACAAAATAAACACCATTCTACTCAGAACTGTCCAGGCTTTCGCCAGATATGTCACAAGAGTATATTTGTTAATTTTAATTTTTTACCCATTCGAACGCAAACGCAACATTTTGAAACGCATTTCCGAAAAAACTTTTAATAAAAATTTTCCAAAACTGCCCATGTGTCTTTTATGCTCTTAGCCACATCTGTACCAAATTTCAAGTTGGGATCATGATGGGATCATATTTTAAAATATTTAACTATTATAGTGTCAATTCAAAAATCTTGAATTCAGATCTGTTCAGCCTGTGGTCTAAAAGCGTGGGGTCTATATTTATCAAATCCATTATTTTTAGACATTACTGTATTATTTTGATATGTTACAGCTTAGAAGCAGGAGAGGACATATAGGAAAAAGCTTTGTTAGGGCTCAACCTGAGAAAGCACAGGGATAGACAGTGAATGCAGAGCAGATGATAGGCCAGCAGCTCTGTCAATCATGTTAAGTGTCTACCCACTGCATTCAGGAAGTAAGACAGCTCGTTCAGACCTTTCATGTCCTGACATGTCTGGACATCTTCACTCCTGAACAAACAATAGTCTGTACAAAGCCATCAAGGCTGTGTACTAAAATATGGGTGAGTAAATATATTAATAGTTTAATGCTTTTATTATTAAGGGCCAATACACACAGTGCTATTCTTGGGGATCATCATTCAGAAAAACAGCCCCATTGATTTCTATGGGGTTCACCACATGCAGTGTTTTTGGAAACACTCAAGAGTGAGTAAATCACTGCTTGAACTACTTTTTAATCGCTGCAATAAACGCAGCATTTATCATTTATATAAGAAAAGCTGCCATTTTTTTCACTAGCGATTAAAAAAACTAACGCATATGTGGTAAAAACTTGGTAGAAAAACAAGCTGCCAAAACTGCAGCGTGTATCTGCAGACAGAAAAAACTGCGCGCTAGCCCTAAAACTCACTTTATAGTAATACAGTTCTATCTCAAGTGTACTGTAAATCTTTATTTTTATTACCTATCTTCCTTACTTAATATTAACTGTATTTTTCCCACACAGCAATGGCTGCTACTTCTCAAGAAACAGCATTTTATCATAGACACTGTTGCAATCCTTTTGAAAAAATATGAATATGATTGGCGCTGGTGGCTGGCTACTGTACTCTCCAAAGATTGTGAAAATGAAGAAGTAGAATTGACTTTATTGCATCCTTCTGGTCCAGCGCCATCCTTTGTGTATCCAAGAATGCCAGACATTTTAAAAGTGCACAAAAATCAGATATTAACTCAGGCGGAGCCTAACACCGTGACAGGCCGGACATACTCTTTGACACACAAGGAAATGGCGATTGCTAGTAAGCGTTTATGGACAAGATTACATTTCACCCACTAGAAGGGACAAATTGATAAAATGCCACTTTAAAAACATACTATTAATTGTTTGATTAGTTCATAATTTATAGAACGATGATTTAACTACTGTACTATTCTTATTAAACACTTCATAAATCACATGTTTAGTGATAGAATAGAAAACAAATTTATATGTATAAATAGGGGGTTAACATTTTTGGTTCTTTTAATCTTGTTTAATCAAACTTGAGGATATGATCACCTTTCTTCTTTTGGTTTGTTCAATACATTCAAGTTGAAAATGCTGAGCGTTGTGTTCTGATGATTAAGATGTATTTATCCTGGCACTTATGGGATTTGTTTTTTGTGTTTCTTTTTTGTTGCATATAAATGTTTTATTCAATAAGTTGTGATAACTCATACAACCATAAAATAAAAAATATATAAATTTGACAGGTCCCAAGTTGAATCTCTGCACAAATATAACCAAGAACACAATCAGTCATTTTTTCACAATTGCCCGTCAATAGTTTGAATTTGATATAAAGAAATGTGGCGCCCCGCAACGAGTGCGTCACAAGAGGGTATTGCAGCCATAAATGCAGCCGCAATATTCTCTGACTCAGCAATGATCTGGTTAATTTAGAAATCCAACCCTGCATGCATCACCTAGAACAGAGGGCCAATCCTAGGTCCTGGTGGGTGGAGTGTTAGGGAAGTGTAGTAGAACACACACAATAGTCTAGAGAACAGAACAGAAGGAGTCTGGAATCTAGAGCAGAGCCTAGAACACAGAACTTGGAGAGGAGCGGGGGCTCCACACCCCGTGCGGGCCCCTGGGCCGTCACCGGTCGGGTGTTAGCACCTGAGGCCTTAACTACCGGGATTGGGCATTATTCACACGGGTTCCCAAAAGACTCCCGTGCCCACAACTCACAGCCGGTTCACTGGTACCGAAGCTGGCAGCAGTTCACCTCTGCTACGCGAACCAGAAGCGTGGAGGAGCAGCTTCACAGGAGCACCCCACCACCAGCCAACTTCCAGTCGTCTAACCAGCGGTGTACCCACTGAGGGATCCAAGGCTCCCCAAAACATCCAGAACGTACATCATGGATAGGGCATTGAAGCAGCCTCCCCGTACCCGACCTGGTATTCCTGGGCGACACTGGCAACCAATTAGTTAGAATGGAGGAACACTGCGGATTTCTAAGGGACACCATCACTGCTGAGTCCACCTGGTCTGCTACCCAACCGCTGTATGCCATGTACTGCCTGCTGGTTACAGTAAAGACCCGTTACAGAGACTTTCTGTGTCCGTGCTTCCTTACGAACTGTCCGTCCGCACTACAAGGTAACCGCAGCTGCCGCACAACATCTTGAGCAGCTCCATCCTCCGGGGATCACCGCTCAGCCTGTGGGGAGCGTAACATCTTGCTGCTGTCCATCCCCTGGAGGTTCCGCAGCGTTGGTAGTCCTTACCGAAACTACTCATAGGTGGCGTCACGAATAAATTAAAAACCCCTTTAATCTGTTCCCGCAAGACGTCTTCAACCCTTTTGATCTGCACTACACCGGGCCCCACTACCGGCAGGCGCGGTCCACCCGTGACAAGGAGGAAGGAAGCATCGCCTGTCTAAACCGGAGTCCCGGCCACGGTGAGTCAGAAAATGGCGTCACGAACAGGATACGAGCAGGCCCGTTACCCAACGGGTATAATGTGCTTAAACTGGACTTTATTGTCTACAATTTGGACTTTGTTCGTCCCTAAAAGAACTTTCCCGCCTTTACACCATTGGGCCAAGATGGCGCCCAAGATGGCGTTCCCGCCATAAGAAGCCGCCACGTGTAAGCCCAGGAGTGAGTCAACCCCCCCTCATCGTGGGAGGGCTAAAGACAAAAGGCGCCAAACTCTTTGTCCGCCCTGATTGCTCGAATCAACCATGGGGGCGGACCCCAAAGACTTTTCCCACAATTGGACTACAAAAGCCCACAGGAAATGGGAGTGTTACAGACCTTCTTCACCAGCTCTACCAGAATGCTTACCGGTTGAACGGGTGTGGTTTCCCTCCAATGAAGAGAATGGCCAGCACGAGACTCCAAGACCTAATGCGGGAGGTCGAGGCGGAGGCCAGAGCAGCCATAGGCCAACCGGGTCCGGGTCCTGCCCTTACCATAGACGGCAGCCCCGACTTCTGGCTAGAGGCTCTACAAGACCTCCGGGTGCGACTACTTGAGAGTGTGGAATGGACGATTCGCAGCTGGAGTGCGACCCTAGGCAGAAGACTCCATCATGCGATGCAGCAGAGCCGACCGGGTACAGCTTCTCCAGGCCCAGACGACATCGCCAGCTTCTCGACCGCCTCACCGTCGCCTACCACCTGTCCTGCTTCGTCACCGGAGCCCATAGACTGCATCATTCCTGTGAGGACCACAGCTCGACCCGTTCCAGCGGTTAACCCCGCAGCCGACCCCGTTCCAGAGCCGGAGCTTCCAATGCGCTCCACAGAAGAAGCCGTCATATACCTGGTTCCACCTGCGGAACCCGCGACTAGTTTCTACACTACCGAGACTGTCGCCTGTTTCTCCCCTAAACCGGAGGCCTCCTCTGCAAATACAGAGGCCTACCTGGTGCCCGGGATCGAAACACCACTTCCCGCTGCTACAGAAGAGGAGGCAGGCAGCCTGGAAGTCCTGCACAACGACCCCGAGGAGAACTTTGCAGCACAGCCACCCACCGACTCAGAGGATTTCATTCCACGTCTTCGTCAGCCGAGCAGCCCGACGTAGTCATCGAAGGAAAGGTCGAGGAGGATGACGACGAGACCTACAGTCCAGCTGAGGATCTCTACACCGGGTTCGCCTGGGGAGACACCAAGAATCCTTCTGCCGGGCGATCAGCTCGGGTACACTGGTCGGGTGCCGCCGCAACAACATCTTCTCCGGTTCAGTTAAACCGGGCTCCACTCCAGACTGCCCACCCAAGCTCGAGCGGTTCAACAACCAGCACGCCGTAGTGACTTTATCCACACGCCGCACCACTCCGACGAAGAGGTACGTCGTATCCGGAGAGACGAGTGGCACACTCGACTGCAAGCCAACATGCAGGCTCGCGCCGAGGCCCGCCGCCAATCTCCATTACCTGAACAATTCCGTAAAACCGGGCGGGTAAGCACCTTTAACTTGTCCACCGGGTGGGGATTCGTAAGGGAGGAGGGTGTGAGTACCGAAGTATTTGTGGGGCGTCGTGATGTGGAATCGCACCTACCGCGAGGGCATCCAAACCGAGACTTGTATAGAGGGGACATAGTAACCTATGAGCGACATGTATGCTGTGTCGGGTGGTTCGCTATACGAGTCCGGAACACTGCCCTCCATAAGTGACTTTTGTTGTTTGAACTTTTCTGCTAAAAGAGACTTCTTCCTGTTTGCGAAGTAACACCGCGACTTGGCGGCTACAGCCTGAACTTTTACCTAAGGACAGCCGACCGCCCGCTGGGTCCGCGCAATGTGTTAACCTGCTTATTCACCTTTTCACTTTTATGCATACAATGACCTGTCATTAATAAAAGTGTATTACCTGTTATAAAATATAAAAACCTCTGTAATGTGGGTAGTGTGACGCTTGGGGACAAGCGTATTCAACCAAGGGGGAGTGTGGCGCCCCGCAACGAGTGCGTCACAAAGAGGTATTGCAGCCATAAATGCAGCCGCAATATTCTCTGACTCAGCAATGATCTGGTTAATTTAGAAATCCAACCCTGCATGCATCACCTAGAACAGAGGGCCAATCCTAGGTCCTGGTGGGTGGAGTGTTAGGGAAGTGTAGTAGAACACACGCAATAGTCTAGAGAACAGAACAGAAGGAGTCTGGAATCTAGAGCAGAGCCTAGAACACAGAACTTGGAGAGGAGCGGGGGCTCCGCACCCCGTGCGGGCCCCTGGGCCGTCACCAGTCGGGTGTTAGCACCTGAGGCCTTAACTACCGGGATTGGGCATTATTCACACGGGTTCCCAAAAGACTCCCGTGCCCACAACTCACAGCCGGTTCACTGGTACCGAAGCTGGCAGCAGTTCACCTCTGCTACGCGAACCAGAAGCGTGGAGGAGCAGCTTCACAGGAGCACCCCACCACCAGCCAACTTCCAGTCGTCTAACCAGCGGTGTACCCACTGAGGGATCCAAGGCTCCCCAAAACATCCAGAACGTACATCATGGATAGGGCATTGAAGCAGCCTCCCCGTACCCGACCTGGTATTCCTGGGCGACACTGGCAAACAATTAGTTAGAATGGAGGAACACTGCGGATTTCTAAGGGACACCATCACTGCTGAGTCCACCTGGTCTGCTACCCAACCACTGTATGCCATGTACTGCCTGCTGGTTACAGTAAAGACCCGTTGCAGAGACTTTCTGTGTCCGTGCTTCCTTACGAACTGTCCGTCCGCACTACAAGGTAACCGCAGCTGCCGCACAACATCTTGAGCAGCTCCATCCTCCGGGGATCACCGCTCAGCCTGTGGGGAGCGTAACATCTTGCTGCTGTCCATCCCCCGGAGGTTCCGCAGCGTCGGTAGTCCTTACCGAAACTACTCATAGGTGGCGTCACGAATAAATTAAAAACCCCTTTAATCTGTTCCCGCAAGACGTCTTCAACCCTTTTGATCTGCACTACACCGGGCCCCACTACTGGCAGGCGCGGTCCACCCGTGACAAGGAGGAAGGAAGCATCGCCTGTCTAAACCGGAGTCCCGGCCACGGTGAGTCAGAAACATAGTCTTGTAACATATCAAATGAAAGCTGTTACCGTTCTGAGTAAAATGATGCCTCTCCCACTTCATTATCTTATTTCTAGCCTGAGATAAAAAAATGTAAAGTCATACCAGGCCAAAATTCACACTTTTTTAAAAGTTTAAAAATGTGTAAAAAATTAACTGATTAAGAAAAAAATTCTAAACTTTTAATTTGTAATAAACTAAAGTTGTACTTCATAAAGAAAAAGAATAAAAAAAAATCTAAAGACGTCAGGTAAAAAAAAATATTCATATTTAGATCACTTGATATAGAATGACCCATTGACGCTATTAATATTAAAATATTTTAAAATATGATCCCATCGCGATCCCAACTTGAAATTTGGTACAGATGTGGCTAAGACACATGGGCAGTTTTTGAAATATTTAAAGCGCGCCGATTTTTCGGAAATGCGTTTTAAAGTTTTGCGCTTGCGATCACATGGGTAAAATATTAACAAAGATCCTCTTGTGACATATCTGGTGAAAGCCTGCACAGTTCTGAGTAGATTGGTGTTTATTTTATTTCTCTATCTTATTTCTAGCCCGAGATATGATAGAAAATGTAAAGCCATACCAGGCCAAAATTCGCACTTTTTTAAAACTTTAAAAATCTGTAAAAAATTAACTGATAAAGAAAAAAATTCAAAACTTTTTTTTTGTATTTAACTAAAGTTGTTCTTCATATAGAAAAAATTTTAAAAAAATCTGAGGACGTCAGGGAAAAAAAATATTCATTTTTGGATCACTTGACATGGAATGACCCTTAAGTAACATGCACACGTTGATTGAGTTTTTTACCTAAATGTTTGTAGCCAAAACCAGGAGTGGAACAATCAGGGAAAAAGTATAATAGAAACACGTCACCACTTCTGTATTTATCACCCACTCCTGAGTTTGGCTACAAATCCTGAGGTAAAAAACTCACCAAATACTGAACGTGTGACTGTGGCCCTACAAATACTGAGGTAAAAACCCACCAAATACTGAACGTGTGACTGTGGCCCTACAAATACTGAGGTAAAAAACTCACCAAATACTGAACATGTGACCATGGCCCTACAAATACTGAGGTAAAAACTTACCAAATACTGAACGTGTGACCATGACTCTACTAACACTGAGGTAACAACTCACCAAATACTGAACGTGTGACCATGGCCCTACAAATACTGTGGTAAAAACTCACCAAATACTGAACGTGTGACTGTGGCCCTACAAATACTGAGGTAAAAGCTCACCAAATACTGAACGTGTGACCATGACTCTACTAACACTGAGGTAACAACTCACCAAATACTGAATGTGTGACCATGGCCCTACAAATACTGAGGTAAAAATTCACCAAATACTGAACGTGTGACCATGACTCTACAAACACTGAAGTAACAACTCACCAAATACTGAACGTGTGACCATGACTCTACAAATACTGAGGTAAAAACTCACCAAATACTGAATGTGTGACTGTGGCCCTACAAATACTGAGGTTAAAACCCACCAAATACTGAACATGTGACTGTGGCCCTACAAATACTGAGGTAAAAACCCACCAAATACTGAACGTGTGACTGTGGCCCTACAAATACTGAGGTAAAAACTCACCAAATACTGAACGTGTGACCATGACTCTACAAACACTGAGGTAAAAACTCACCAAATACTGAATGTGTGACCGTGGCCCTACAAATACTGAGGTAAAAACTCACCAAATACTGAATGTGTGACTGTGGCCCTACAAATACTGAGGTAAAAAACTCACCAAATACTGAATGTGTGACCATGACTCTACAAACACTGAGGTAAAAACTCACCAAATACTGAATGTGTGACTGTGGCCCTACAAATACTGAGGTAAAAAACTCACCAAATACTGAACGTGTGACTGTGTCCCTACAAATACTGAGGTAAAAATTTACCAAATACTGAACGTGTGACCGTGGCCCTACAAATACTGAGGTAAAAAACTCACCAAATACTGAACGTGTGACCATGGCCCTGCAAATACTGAAGTAAAAACTCACCAAATACTGAACGTGTGACTGTGGCCCTACAAATACTGAGGTAAAAACACACCAAATACTGAATGTGTGTACGTGGCCTAAAGTGAGAGAAGGCACATGCAGATTTCATCCTCTGTTATTTGATCATAGGCCAGGGTCAGATGAGCGTATGGCATCTGATGTGATATGTTGATGACTCTCGGCTTCTTCCAATCCATCGAATCACAGGTGCAGAGAGGTGGGAGAGATTAATCGACCTCTGGATATGTCGCACTGCACTCAGATGTCATCATCATAGACTTGCATGGCTTTGAGTGAGTTAATACTCGCTGACAATCGCAACATGTTGATATTTTTTCCTCAGTCCAATTAGGGTTGAAGAAAAACTTGCAGATCTAATCTGTCTTATTGTCTATGATTATGCCAAGTCCAATATATTCTCTCATTGCAATTGTGCAAGTCACATGCCAGTGTGATTCCTTCCTAAATGTTACAATCAGATTTGATCAGATTCGATAAGATTGCATTGCTTTATTCTTATTATCTGGCAGCTTCCCTCTTTTTTTTTACTTGAGTTTGTATCTCTATTATGCATCTTTCAAATGGCTCACATCAATCAGTAGTGAGAAGAGGTGAAGATGCTACTGAGAGGCTATAAAAGTCATTACTCTCCCAGCAGCCTCATTAATCTCCGCTCTTCCCGTATGACGGTGATGTGTTATTATTAAGAATTCCAGAACTAAAGTTAAATTAATGAATGTAAACAAGCTCCCGGCCGCACTCCTCCAATATGAGGGAAGGAGCTGCAGTTTCTTATTGTATAAACATCTTGGCAATTTATTGCAGGGTTTTATTATTTATAGAAGGGAGGAGAAGCCAAACGAGCCTGAGATTTAGAACACATATTTCCATTCTCGTCAGTCAAGCAGTTTTTCTCCATGTGCAGTCATAGCCCGGTCCGGCCCCGTGTTATTTTTAGAATGGCCAACTGTATTGCATAGTTTACAAGCTCTGTCTGGTACCGGCTTCCTTTTAACCTAATTTTCCAGAGCTGAATAAATGGCCTCCGGAATTATTGCCTTTAATTGTATTAGCTGTGGTCCTTCCCAATATTTTGTAATTATGCTCAATTGGAATATTGTAATTGTGGCACAGTGGCTTCTGAATATGGTCTGGAAATGTATCAGCATAGCTAGGATTGTAAAGGAGATTAGATGCTAAAGAAATAGCAATGTCCAATTTATCTAGTCCAGCGACTTCTTATGTCTGGTAGTTTGGGTGTGTCTATCTGTACTGAACCATTGCATTTCATCTGCAGAGATATTACTGCCAAAATTTCTCATAGAGTTAAAGGGAACCAACCAGCAGGTTTTAGGGCTATAAAGTGAAGCCAGTGCCTTACAGGCACTGGGATGCTGAATGCAATCATACCTTTACTTCAATGATTCCATGTTTGATTGCAGAGAAAAGTGTCATAAAACTCACTATTTGGGGTTGTTGTTTTTTCTCCCCTGTGGGCATGCTTTTCAGCTGTAAGCCAAACCCTCTCCCCCTCTCATCTCTAATTCCAGTTTTGTCATGCACCCTGTGGCTGGAGTATAGTGACAGTGCACAGAAGCCAGAAACTGAAAGAAGAGATGAGAGGGGGAGAGAAGGGTTTGGCTTACAGCCAAAAGGCATACTCAAAGGGGAGGGGAAAAACCTCAAATAGTGATGCAGTGCTGAACACATCAGTCATCTGCTGCCCTGTTTTCCAGGAGTTTTGTGACACTTTTCTCTGCAATCAAAAATGGAATCATTGAAGTAAAGGTATGATTGTATTCAATAGCCCAGTGCATGTAAGACACTGGCATCACTTTATAGCCATAAATCCTGCTAGTTGGTTCCCTTTAATGGTCTCAAAGCAAGATTTAATGCATACGACACAGAGAGTTTCCCTTTTAGATGTAGGTAAAATATGTTTGTATTGTGTTAGCCAGTAGATAGAAAAAATATTAAAATGTGAGAGTCCTCAGTATCAACCAATGATGACTCTCACATTTTAATATTTTTTCCTTTTAGGTGTAATAACCAAAAAAAATATAAAAGTAGGTTAATTCACAAACAGATAATGTTTTCTTATGAAAGGGATATCCCAATAATGTCAGTTTCAGAGGGGAGCTGAACACATTGCCCTCCTTAAACCTCTAGAGCCAAGTGTCAGTCACCCTACCTGAGATCATCATGCGTTGGCCCATTATATAAGTAGAAATACGCTCTTTGAAAGGATCTTCTCATCAGCGTTATAATGCTATATATATCCATACCTTTCTTGTAGGAATCCTTTTTGCTGTTTTAGAGAAATCCATCATAAAAATCTTGAGTCACAGATGCAGTGGAATTGGATAACGCACTTGCCTTTCTCTTTTTTTCCCCACCTGCCGCCTGTCTCTTGTCTAATTGACAGGTCATTCTTCTTTTAGTGACCTGCTCTCTCCAGTGAGATTTTGTGCTCGCGCCCTCATTGCCTACTGCGGTGTATGGTAAGGTCCTGATGACATTGTGAGAGCCAAACTGTCAATCTGCGCATGTGCCTCCTCAAGCAAAGAAAGCACTGATTAAAGATCTTATCAACTAATCCAGGTGAGTACTCTGGCCTTCAGAGACAGGATGCAGCTGTTGGGGGGTGCTACTGCTATGGACAGTAAGAGAAGCGTTGCCACTTTAAGAAATCCCTGCCTGTGTGGGACCGTAAGAAACACGCTGCCACTTTAAGAGACAGAAACCCCCCCAGCTGTGGGATGATGGTATGTCCTGTTTTCCCCCCTTCGGAGAGTGTGTTTTTTGGAACAGCCCGTTTATGTGTAGAGAGGAACAGACCTTCTGTGTTTTTTGGAAAGGACTGCAGTGTTCGTGTGAAATGAAAGTGGGACACAGACATGCCTGGGATCCAGTGAGAACCTGAAGCAAGGAGAAGATTTGCAGCCCATCGACTCGAGACAGAAGCCGTGTGCACCTTCGGATAAGACTGCTGTTGTTGGGGGCCCCCGGGACTGCATCCAAATCCCTGCATCACTGTGAGTTGAATATTGTGCACCTCTCAGGGTTTAGAATAGGCTTCAGTAGATAGAACACGGCAGCCGTGTGGCCTGTGTAGCAAGGCCAGAAAGGTTATACGTAGAGTAGCATTGTACCTTGTTGTTGTGAATTTACCTGTGTGCTCTTAACTTGTGATAGTTGGAGAACCGTGCTATTGAGCGGACCAACTAGAGAAAGCGAAAAGTTTGTTAAATCTCGTTTGCCACTGTTTACCCCTGCTTGAACCTTCCTTCTTCACATCTTTCCCCGCCTGTTAATAAATTCACCCTTGTGGTTTGCACTCCCATCTTGTGTATCGTACCTTATTCTGCACCGCGGTGGTCCTCCCAGCCATCGCTTCAAGTGGCGCTGCGAGCAGGGTACGGTCACCAAGATGGATGGCAGCAGACAGCAACGGCGGGAATGCTAATATTAACGGGGGTAATGTGGGCAATGGTGGAACCCCTGCAAGGACACTCCCAATGGGCACTATATTTAGTGTACTACCAAAGTTTGACGGCAATAACATGGCACTGTGTGACTGGGTGTCTCGACTGCAGAGCACCCTGAAGGTTTATAACATTGGACCAGAGCTTGAAGTGGACATCGCTTTGACTGCCCTAGAGGGAGAAGCCCGTAGAAACGTCTGTCTACAACCAGAACCCACCCGTAGTACCCTGAAAGAGTTAGTTGGATTCCTGGAAGAAATCTATGGCGAGACTGCTAGTGCGGGACATCTTCGCGCCAAATTTTTTTTCGAGGCTGCAGCGGGAAGAAGAAGGGATCTCTCAGTATGCCACAGCACTACAAGAAGTGTTAGCAGAGGTGCAGAGAAAGGAGGCAGATGGACTCGGCGGCATAGGCTCCACGGACCGGATACTCCGGGAGCAGTTTATTCTAGGATTACACAGCATATCCTTGAGGCGAGCCCTGTCAGAACGGGTCCGAGCGACCCCGGCTCTTACATTTCGTCAAATCCTGGCAGAACCAGTAGCCCGAAGTAAAGAAGAAAGCTACGCTTCTGGGGTGGTGCGCATCCAAGCCGCCAAGTCCAGCGTGGACCCAAACCGCCAAGAGGTGCTGGTCCAGGTGGTGCAGGATTTACAGAAATCCGTTCTCAATGTACAGGAGAAGCTGACCCAGATGGAGCAAAGAATGGGGGATCTGTCTATTGCACCTCCCTACCCAGCTGCACCATCCTCCTTTCAACCTGGCCCATCGTACGCACGCAATAATTCCCCGGCGCGACCAATGGGAAACTGGAGGGTGCAGGCTTCCTCTCAGCAGCCACCAGAGGCACGAGGTATTCCTCAACGAAGAGAAGACATCCAATGCTGGCGATGTGGAGGTTGGGGGCATATTGCCAGAGGGTGCCGGAATAGCACTCAAGGCCAACAGAAGCCTCCGTTAAACTACCAACCCCCGCAGTAGTGCGGCACTCTGCGGGGGAGGCGAGAAGGGAGGCCGCTCCGTATCATGACGAACATCTGATCGCTGGGTGTCCCATCATACGTGCTGAATTCGAGGGTGTCCCAGTGGATTGCTTGATAGATACCGGGTCACAAGTGACGACAATGCCAGAAGCATACTTCAATCAACATTTCCAGGCACTGGCCAGGCCAGAGAAAGAGACATTGATCCGGGTGATTGCCGCTAACCAGCAACCGATCCCGGTCACAGGGGTTGTGTGGATGAATGTTCGTATCTGTGGGCAAGAAGTGGGGAGAAAAGGGATCCTACTAGTCCCCGAGCCCGTCAAAGGAGATGTACCTGTAATACTGGGGATGAATGTCCTACGTGAATTAGATCAGATTATGTTCATCAAACGGGGACCCGGATACTGGAAGCAGGCTACTACACATAAGCCTACGCAAGAAGCACTTCAGCGACTGATCCGTGTCTGTGGGACGCAGAAGAGTGTGCCATCTCATCAGACGGTAGGGGTCATCAGGGCTCCTGGGAAGGTGCCCATAATCCTGCCTCCCGGACGAGAAAGTATATTACACCTCCCAGTGGGAACCTATCGCAATCTCGTTGGGGTAGAAGTGATTGTGCAGCCTGTAGCAACCGGAAGAGTGGACCAAGAAGTTATGATAGCTCGTACGGTAGCTGTGGTCCAACAAGGACGCATCCCTATCAGAGCCTTGAATGTGGGCCCCAGTGAGGTCACCTTGCCCCGAGGGACAGATCTGGCCCTGGTATACTTACATAAAGGTGAAGTGGTGAGCCAAAAAGATATATCCCTATCGCCGATAGAAGGTACGGGGTGGACCCTAGCAGTCTCTGCGAGGGCTGAAGAGATGCCCTCCCCAGAGTGGAGTGGAAAGGTCATCCTCGATCAGATGGAAGTGGATGTGAAATCGCTGGGCCCCGAGCGTGTGCAAGCAGTAGAAGCTATGTTGTGGAAGAACCAGGCTGCATTCGCTCGCCACGCTGAAGATTTCGGCTGCACTGAAGCTATCATGCATGAGATACCGACCGGGGAAGCTCGTCCGATTCGAGAACGGTACCGACAGATCCCTCCCAAGATGTACCAAGAGGTGAAGACTTTACTGAAGCAAATGCTGGATGCGGGAGTAGTACAGGGCAGTCAGAGCCCTTGGGCGGCTCCGGTGGTACTCGTCAAGAAAAAGGATGGGACCATCCGGTTCTGTGTAGACTACAGAAAACTCAACGCCTGTACCGTTCGTGACTCGTACCCATTACCACGAATCGAAGAATCCTTGACGGCATTGGGAAGGCCAAGTACTTCTCCACCTTGGATTTAGCAAGCGGGTACTGGCAAGTACCTGTGGCGGAAAAAGACAAAGCAAAGACCGCGTTCATTCTCCTGATGGGATTGTTTGAATTTAACCGGATGCCTTTCGGACTCTCCAATGCTCCGGGCACGTTACAACGGCTGATGGAAAAGTGCTTGGGGGACTTAAATTTCGAAGCTACTCTGATCTATCTGGATGACATCATCGTGTTTTCGACCTCGTTCAAAGAACACCTTGACCGGCTTGGACAGGTACTCGGAAGACTGCAGGCTCATAACCTGAAGGTGAAGCCGAAAAAATGCCACCTCTTCAAGAGAGAGATCGAGTATCTGGGCCACACAGTTTCACAAGATGGAGTCCTGCCCTCTGCAGAAAAGGTGGCGGCCATCCAGAAGTGGCCAGTCCCTCAAACTGTGAGAGAACTCAAGGCATTTCTTGGACTCGCCGGGTATTACCGCCGGTTCGTCAAAGACTTTGCAAAGGTGGCGGGTCCTTTAAATGAGCTGCTGAGGGGGACCGCCGGAGTGTCAAAGAACCAGGGCATCCCTTGGGCTCAGAGACAAGATGAGGCTTTTCAGGCTATGAAGAATGCCCTTACTTCAGCCCCGATCCTAGCCTATGCGGACTTCGACCGACCATTCCTGCTGTACACGGATGGTAGCCTTCATGGACTCGGTGCAGTATTGTCTCAGATATAGAATGGACATGAAAGAGTCATCGGCTACGCCAGTAGGTCGCTGCGGGACAATGAAAGAAACCCCCACAATTATAGCTCCTTTCGACTAGAGCTCCTGGCCCTAGTGTGGGCCATGACAGAGAAATTTGCTGGCTTCCTGACAGGGACCAAGATCCAGGTCCGAACAGACAATAATCCTCTGGCCCACATTGAGAATACTAAATTGGGAGCCTTGGAACAAGGGTGTGTGGCTCGCCTTGCAAAGTTCGACTTTACCATCTGTTATCGTCCCGCTACCAAAAACGCAAATGCGGATGGACTGTCGAGAGTGACGGTGGAGATCCCAGTGGGGGATCTCGATGAACAACTAGAGGAGGAAGAGACGCCAGACTTTAGCAAGTTTGGGCCCCCAGTGGTTGCGTCACAATTAAGTAGGGAGGCTTGCACACTGCCCCGGTCCCTGGGAAGAACCAATGAAGAATGGGGACGTGCTCAAGCTGCAGACGAAGGGCTACAACAGATGAAGCACTGGGTAGCTGAGAAGCAGAAGCCCGACAAGCAAGAAAGGGCTAACCTGGACACCGAGATGAAGAGCGTCTTACACCAGTGGGATAGACTAGAAGTTCGAGAATCAGTGTTATATCGTAAGAGACAACAGCCAAAAGAAATAGAAGCAAGATGGCAGGTGGTCATCCCCGGAAAAATGGCTCAAGAGGTAGCTAAAGAAGCACATGAGTTTGGCGCTCACTTCGGACCTGCAAAGACCTACCAATGGTTACAGCGGTACGTGTAACTGCCCCCGGTTGGAGTCTGTGGTAGAAGAGGTTTGCCGGCGATGTCGAGTATGCGACCTCATTAAAAGCACCGAACAGAGAGCACCCGTTCAGACCATACAGACCAAGGAACCGCTAGAAATCTTGATGATTGATTATCTCCTCGTGGGACACTCAGCTCGGGGACTACAATACTGTTTGGTTATGACTGACCAATTCTCCAAGTTCGCTGTAGTCACCCCGACTAGAGATCAGACTGCAGAGTCAGCGGCACGGGCTATCTGCCAAGACTTTATCCGGGTGTATGGATGCCCGAAGCGAATCCACTCCGATCAAGGGGCATGTTTCCAAGGCAAGGTGATGGAGGAACTATATCGTATGTATGGCATTGAGCGATCTCGGACCACACCTTACCACCCCCAAGGCAATGGAGCATGTGAACGCTTCAACCGAACCCTACTTCAGATGCTGCAGACATTGGAGGAAGATAAGAAAGCATGTTGGCCGGATTACTTGGCAGAATTGGTTTGGGCCTACAATAACCGAGTTCACTCCACTACGGGTTACACCCCATATCTGTTGCTCTTTGGAAGAGCTGGGCGAGAAATCATCGAGCTGAATTTGGAGCAGCCAGAGGATTTCATGGAACGAACTGTCACGTCGTGGGTGAAAGAACATCGACAACGACTACAAACGATCCGTCGGTTGGCCGGTCAACAGCTACAGAAGAAAGAACATACGAGCCCTAAACCAATTCAGGAAATACCGCTGCAACCTGGAGATCGAGTGCTAGTCAGAGAGAAGCGCCCCAAGGGCAAACTGAGTGAGAGATGGGAAGTACAACCCTACAGAGTAATTGGACGGGTATATTCTGATGGCCCAGTCTACAAGGTGCAAGTTGAGAATGGGGCGTCCGGCCCTAGAGTACTACACAGAAATATGCTGCGGCCATGTCGGTCCGAAGCTTCTCCTACGCCAATATCTCCTACATTCTCTACCCCGCTCCCTGAACTCACGTCACCTGTGTGTGAAGTCGACGATGACTGGTGGACAGTCCCCAACACAGTGGGGGACCCTCAGCCTTCCAGAAGCGGGGAGCCCATGGATGAGCCCCTACCGCCACGTGAAGAAGAGCCCAGCCAAGATTCCACTGTGGCTCCTGCAGCAGGTGTTCCTCCAGGAGCTAGCCAGGCCTGGCCTGATAGTCAAGATCTTAGAAGGTCTCAGAGGTCTACTGCAGGGGTTCCACCAATCCGATATGTTGAACAATGTACTCAGTCTGCTGTATTGCCATTGTTGTCTCCTCCACAGGTGCTGTGTTCACATTGAACGGCCCGTCATTACACTGTGGACCTGATGTTGTGATGGCCGAGGACGACCATCATTAAGTAGGGAGGCATGTTGGGGGGTGCTACTGCTATGGACAGTAAGAGAAGCATTGCCACTTTAAGAAATCCCTGCCTGTGTGGGACCGTAAGAAACACGCTGCCACTTTAAGAGACAGAAACCCCCCCAGCTGTGGGATGATGGTATGTCCGGTTTTCCCCCCTTCGGAGAGTGTGTTTTTTGGAACAGCCCGTTTATGTGTAGAGAGGAACAGACCTTCTGTGTTTTTTGGAAAGGACTGCAGTGTTCGTGTGAAATGAAAGTGGGACACAGACATTCCTGGGATCCAGTGAGAACCTGAAGCAAGGAGAAGATTTGCAGCCCATCGACTCGAGACAGAAGCCGTGTGCACCTTCGGATAAGACTGCTGTTGTTGGGGGCCCCCGGGACTGCATCCAAATCCCTGCATCACTGTGAGTTGAATATTGTGCACCTCTCAGGGTTTAGAATAGGCTTCAGTAGATAGAACACGGCAGCCGTGTGGCCTGTGTAGCAAGGCCAGAAAGGTTATACGTAGAGTAGCATTGTACCTTGTTGTTGTGAATTTACCTGTGTGCTCTTAACTTGTGATAGTTGGAGAACCGTGCTATTGAGCGGACCAACTAGAGAAAGCGAAAAGTTTGTTAAATCTCGTTTGCCACTGTTTACCCCTGCTTGAACCTTCCTTCTTCACATCTTTCCCCGCCTGTTAATAAATTCACCCTTGTAGTTTGCACTCCCATCTTGTGTATCGTACCTTATTCTGCACCACGGTGGTCCTCCCAGCCATCGCTTCACAGCCATCGCATGAGAGTAGAGAGAGAGGCAAGTGCATTGCCCCACCTCGTTGCACTTGCCACTCAATTACATAATATTTCAATGATGGATTTTTCTAAAACATCAAAAATGATTTCTACAAGTAAAACATGGATTTGTGATATATTGCAGTGCATTTACAGTGTCTATAGTTAGGGTAATAAAATCCTGATGACCAGGATCCCTATAAGTGAAATTTAGATATTTTAGGTAAATCTGGCTAAAATTGACAGTCTTTCTTGCGGCTTCAAATAAGGCTATAAATATAAAATGATATCTATATGAAATATAATTTACTACTTAACATAATGTTACCTGAATGTTTGGAATATAGAAAAATTGGGCCAAGGTGGCAAGAAATGCTCCAAAATGATAAAAGACCAATTACACACCTGATAAATCCCATGACGTTCAGTGTTGGTTCTCCCCATCACTTTTTATTTTCTGTGAAATTCACAACTACCTACAGGATCACTGCAGCCAATCACTCACCTTAGCCATTTATTGCTCAGGACACTGATTGGCTGTAGTGGTCATGTGGGAAATCGGAGGATTTATTGCAATTACAATGAGTCTTTTATTGTTTTTTTCTATGCGTGTCACATGACTGTTTTGCAACAAGTGTATTACAGAGATGCTTACTTTGCACACTCACATTTAGAGAATTATTAGTTGCAGAACAGTGTTTACATAAAGAAGAAATTCTTCAATGTCTGAGTATAGGGAATTATTTTTTTTCATTAATGCCCAATTAATTTTATTACCTCTCATTTCCCCTGATGGCATAGACACATACCGCTCAGCGTGTATTTTTTCCCCTACTAGAGATTAGTCTTCTCTACAGGGAGCAGCTGTGCATACAGAATGGAGGCTACTACAGGTTACGTGGTGATCAATAAGGTCAACCATATTTACATGTTATGACTGAAAGAGGTTGTGTCATCTGAAAATGATAAGTAATTAGAGGCTGGTTCTGCCTCTCATTAAATGTCCATCAATTAGACTGACTCACACATCATTACATATGTCAGTGATCGTTTCTTTCCCCTGTGAATTGCTTTGGGTTTATGTAATAATAATTGTATAATGGTTCTATGGTTCATGTAGTTTTAGTTTTTAGAAAATATGTGCTGCCATTAAGGTTGGACTATTCTATAAAACCATGTTGTTTAAAAAGAAACCTTCCACCTTCATGTCCAGGTTTTAACGAATGTTGGGGTAATATGGTAGATCCTTATGTCCTGTGAAGGTTGATTGATGATTAGTGAGGTCATCCTTATGTTCAGAATTTGTGTATTGCATTATCGCTAACATCAACATAATAATGGGATAGTGTTTACACTTTAGGTTACATCTGGTCTTGTAAAATTGCCTTCTATTATTTGTCCATTATGTAGTCATGAAGCACAAGCATCGGTCTTAAAGAGGACCTGTCACCCCCCTGGTGCATGGCAATCTAAATGCACCACCGAATGCAGTATGCCTGCTGCATTCAGGGAAGGGTTCCCCCAGGGCTCTAGCCCCACTGTGCACTGAGAAATAAACTTTATAAAACTTACATATAGTGAGTCCAGAGGGCCTTTCTTCTTATGGAGTCAGCACTGGCACGGAAGTTTTTCCCTGCCTCCAGCCGCTCTGCACCACCTCCTGCTACTCTGTTCCTCCTCCTGTGTGTGTGTAGCCCCCTCCTTGCCTGTGCCAACATCTATGCTTCTGTTCTCACGCAGGTGCACAGCGAGGCCATGACGTCAGCCGCTGACTCCGGTCCTCACTGTGCACCTGTGTGAGAACAGAAGCTTAGACGTGAGCGCAGGTGAGGAGGGGGGCAGACACAATAAGGAGGAGGAATAGAACAGCAGGAGGTGGTGCAGAGCGGCCAGAGGCAGGAAAAAACCTCCATGCCAGCGCTGACTCCATAAGAAAGAAGGCCCTCCGGACTCACTATATGTAAGATTTATAAAGTCCACTTCTCAGCGCACAGTGAAGCTAGAGACATGGGGGACCCCTTCCCTGAATGCAGCAAGCATGCTGCATTCAGTAGTGCATTTAGATTGCCAATTACCAGGGGAGTGACAGATCCTCTTTAATGTCTCCCAGGAGGTAACAGCCTATAACATTGTAGATCCATCACTACAAGCAAGAAAGTTCATTTTCTTTTAATAGTATTTTTATTAATTTATAAGAAATTACATAAGCAGGTATGATACTACACTGTGTGCAGAATTATTAGGCAAATGAGTATTTTGATCACATGATACTTTTTATACATGTTGTCCTACTCCAAGCTGTATAGGCTTGAGAGCTAACTACTAATAAAGTAGATCAGATGATGTGCATCTCTGTAATGAGGAGGGGTGTGGTGTAATGACATCAACACCCTATATAAGGTGTGCTTAATTGTTAGGCAAATGCCTTTCCTTAGGGAAAATGGGTCAGAAGAGAGATTTCACAGGCTCTGAAAAGTCCAAAATTGTGAGATGTCTTGCAGAGAGATGCAGCAGTTTTGAAATTGCAAATCTTTTTAAGCGTGATCACTGAACAATCAAGCGTTTCATGGCAAATAGCCAACAGGGTCGCAAGAAGTGTTGGGCAAAAAAGGCACAAACTAACTGCCCATGAATTAAGGAAAATCAAGCATGAAGCTGCCAAGATGCCATTTGCCACCAGTTTTGCCATATTTCAGAGCTGCAACATTACAGGAGTATCAAAAAGCACAAAGAGTGCTATACTCAGGGACATGGCCAAGGTAAGGAAGGCTGAAAAACGACCATCTTTGAACAAGAAACATAAGATAAAACGTCAAGACTGGGCCAAGAAATATCTTAAGACTGATTTTTCAAAGGTTTTATGGACTGATGAAATGAGAGTGACTCTTGATGAGCCAGATGGATGGGCCAAAGGCTGGATTAGTAAAGGGCAGAGATCTCCCCCTCGACTCAGACGCCATCAAGGTGGAGGTGGGGTACTGGTATGGACTGGTATTATCAAAGATGAACTTGTGGGACCTTTTCGGGTTGAGGATGGAGTGAAGCTCAACTCCTGGACCTACTGCCAGTTTCTGGAAGACAACTTCTTCAAGCAGTCGTACAGTTAGACGTCGGTATCGTTCAAGAAAAACATGATTTTCATACAGGACAATGCTCCATCACATGCATCCAACTACTCCGCAGCGTGGCTGGCCAGTAAAGGTCTAAAAGAAGAAAAAATAATGACATGGCCCCCTTGTTCACCTAATTTGAACCCCATAGAGAACCTGTGGTCTCTTCTAAAATGTGAGATCTATTGGGAGGGAAAACAGTACACCTCTCAGAACAGTGTCTGGGAGTCTGTGGTGGCTGCTGCACCTAATGTTGATTGTAAACAGATCAAGCAACTGACAGAATCTATGGATTGAAGGCTGTTAAATGTCATCATAAAGAAAGGTGGCTATATTGGTCACTAATCTTTTTTTTTTTGTGTTTTGTTTTTGCATGTCAGAAATGTCCTAAATTTTGTGCAGTTATATTAGTTTACCTGGTGAAAATAAACAAGTGAGATGGGAATATATTTTTTGTTTTTATTAAGTTGCCTAATAATTCTGCATAGTAATAGTTACCTGCACAAACAGACATCCTCCTAAGATAGCCAAATTAAAAAACACTCCAACTTCCAAAAATATTAAGCTTCGATATTTGAGTCTTTTGGGTTGATTGAGAACATGGTTGTTGATCAATAACAAAAATAATCCTCTAAAATACAACTTGCCTAATAATTCTGCACACAGTGTATATAGGTGGCTTAGAAGAGGTAAGTAAAGATTGGGACTTAGGTTCATTGGTAACACAGTGGGGCAATCAACAATAAAATGCCAATTAGGATACAATTAAAAAGAAAATATAATAACAATATAATTAAAAAAGTTTTAAAATAATTGAGGACTTCCTATTTTCTTCTGTATGCTGGGTGTCCATCAAGTCCATGCTCTCCAAATACAGAATCAGGCCTGCTTTAGCTAGGTGTGGAGCATCTCACCCTGATTACTGTGTTCCATATCATGTAAGATCAAGATTAATATTGAAGGATTTTTAGTGGAATCTTCGCGCTGCTGCGTTGATTGTAAGAAGAGGCCAATGAACATGAGCATTGAAAGAAACGCAGTTCTCCTGTTCGCCTCACTATTTGGGTCCCTCAGGGTTCAGTCCTTGGACCTCTTCTCTTCTCTCCCTACACGGCCCCAACTGGACAGACCATCACCAAATTTGGCTTCTATTACGATTTTGCTGATGATGATACACAACTATAAACTTCATCCCCTGACCTTACCACGCTGTACTACAGAACACCAGTGACTGTCTGCAGATTCCAACATCATATCTGCTCTCTATCTGAAACTCAACCTTTCCAAAACTGAACTACTTCTGCTTCCCCTGACAACTAACCTCCCTAAATCTGACTTCTCTCTCTGTGTGCTGCACCACGATAAAGCCTAGTCAGCAGGCTCAATGTTTGGGTGTTATGTTTGAAACCAAACTTTCCTTCACCTCCTATATACAATTTCTTGCCCACTCTTGTCGTTTGCACCTGAAGAACATCTCTAGAATCTGCCCCTTTCTCACCATGGAAACAATAAAAACCCTCACTGTAGCCCTGATCCACTGCCGACTTGATTATTGTAATTCTCTATTAATTGTCCTCCCCCTCACTATAATTTCCTTTCTCCAGTCCATCCTTAACGCAGCAGCCAAGATCACCTATCTAGCTAACCATTACTTAGACGCTTCTGCTTAATGCCAGTCATTGCAATGGCTGCCTGTACATTATGGGATACAATTTAAATTGCTTGTTCTCATCCACAAAGCTCTTCACAGCGTGGTACCTCCCTACTTCTCCACCCTCATATCTGTCTATCAACCTTCCCGTCCTCTCCGCTCCAGACTTTCGACCAACATCCACAGTAATCTGTACCCCCCATTCCTGGCTCCAAGACTTCTCCCGAGCTGTACCAATCCTCTGGAAAGCTCTACCCCAAGAAATTAGAACTATCCACAAGTTACATAGTTTTAGGCACTCCCTAAAAACACATCTTTTTAGGCGGTCTATCACACTCCCTAATCAAAGTCCCTTATATAATGCCCATTCACAATTCCTCTGAACATAAATCTCTGTCAAACTCAACCAAACCCAAAAGCGCTACACAAATTGGCTGGTGGTCAGTAATGCAGCTTTTATCTATCCCCCATTTCTTCAAGATGACTGGACCATCATGGTAAATAAGCCCATGTAATTTGTGTCACCTCCACCTCATTGTAGATTGTAAGGCTCATATGATACAAGCAGAGTTGTCATTATTTCTGCTTGAATTATTGTTTTTTTTATAACTATGTTACTTATGACCGTTTGTATACGAACTTCTGAATTGTAAAACGCTGCTGAATATATTGATGCTATATAAATAAAGATTATTATTATGCTTTATATATATATTGAATCTTGGTTGCCAATGTAAAAAGGAACTGTCACTAAATATACGGTAGTAATATATTTTTTGTTAGCATTTAACACTTCAGCATTTTTCAGTAACATCTGCTTTGAGTTATGTAAGAGTGATTAGTTTTCTCTTGAGTTTCTCATTTTAAAATATCCTATTTACAGTATTTTCAGCATATACAGTACAGTGGACCTTTCACCAAATTGAGCTGGACACAGGATGCAAAATCAAGCAGAATCAACAGGTTTTATTTTTTTTTTCGTCTCTCTGTTGCAGAATCACCAACAATCAAACAGTAGCATAGCTATTGAGAGGGGCAGAGGGTGCAGTCACCCCAGGGGCCCTCCTGGATCTATGGTACTGGTAACAATATTGGTGAGTGCAGTGTGTTAATATAGTTAAATGGATATTCCCATCTCTAAGATCCTATCCCAATATGTAATAGTTGTGATAATAATAATATTAGCAAACCCCCCGATTACATATGTAGTATAGTTATCCTGATATAGCCATGTCTGTTACCTCATGTGCAAGGCATTACAGGAGCTTAGATATCCATGTTTACATCCATGAGACTACATTTATACTACATTTATAACTGGAGGTATTGGTCATTATTATTATTATTATTATTATTATACCTATTGCTTATTGGGATAGAGTCTGGGAGATGGGAATAGGTCTTCAATCTCCGCAGTAAGGCAAGGAGACACGACCTCCCTGTACTGACGCTCTCTGTTTAGTAGACTGCAGAGCATTGCAGTCTACAAAGCAGCAGGATGATAGTATACGCAAAGGATGTCAGAGCCTCATCGTGATGACTTCATTGCACAGTACCGAGACTCCTGTGATGTCTTGTTTGCACGATGAAAACGCGATTATTGGCCTGCACTGGACCAGTCTGGATCCTGGCTTAGGTGAGTATATAATGTTTTTATTTAATTGTTTTTTTTAATGCACAACAGGGAACATATATCTACTTATATAATCGGGAGTTGGGAATTCGGGCACTGTAGCCGAATCCCAAGCTCCTTAGCGGCACTGAGAGCGATGACGCGCAGCGACATCGCGAGCCGCAGCCGCACTACTGTCAAAAAAAAACAAAACATTTCCTCACCTCTCCCCGAGCCCCCGCCGTCTTCCTCCAGGCTCCCGGTGGCTCCCGCAGGCTCCCGGTGCCTGCAGAGCTCTTCTACAGCAGTTCAGGACCTGTGGTGATGTCAGAGTCACGTGACACCAGCTTACTCCATGACTCTGACATCACCGCAGGTCCTGAACTGCTGTAGAAGAGCTCTGCAGGCACCGGGAGCCTGGAGGAAGACGGCGGGGGCTCGGGGTGAGGTGAGCATAATCTTTTTTTTTTTTTTTTTAACCCCTGCCTTGCAGGAGCGCCGGTGCATGTATACTCTGCCACCACCACACACGCCTATATACTCTGCCACCACCACAGATGCCTGTATACTCTGCCACCACCACAGATACCTGTATACTCTGCCACCACCACAGACACCTGTATACTCTGCCACCACCTCAGACACCTGTATACTCTGCCACCACCACACACGCCTGTATATTCTGCCACCACCACAGATACCTGTATACTCTGCCACCACCACAGACACCTGTATACTCTGCCACCACCTCAGACACCTGTATACTCTGCCACCACCACACATGCCTGTATACTCTGCCACCACCACAGATGTCTGTATACTCTGCCACCATCACAGACACCTGTATACTCTGCCACCACCACAGACACCTGTATACTCTGCCACCACCACACACGCCTGTATACTCTGCCACCACCACAGATGCCTGTATACTCTGCCGCCACCACCACACACGCCTGTATACTCTGCCGCCACCACCACACACGCCTGTATACTCTGCCGCCACCACCACAGATGCCTGTATACTCTGCCGCCACCACCACAGATGCCTGTATTCTCTGCCGCCACCACCACAGATGCCTCTATACTCTGCCGCAACCACCACACACGCCTGTATACTCTGCAACCACCACAGACACCTGTATACTCTGCCACCACCACTGACACCTGTATACTCTGCCACCACCACAGACACCTGTATACTCTGCCACCACCACACACGCCTGTATACTCTGCCACCACCACACATGCCTGTATACTCTGCCACCACCACAGATGCCTGTATATTCTGCCGCCACCACCACAGATGCCTGTATACTCTGCCGCCACCACCACAGATGCCTGTATACTCTGCCGCCACCACCACACACGCCTGTATACTCTGCCGCCACCACCACAGATGCCTGTATACTCTGCCGCCACCACCAAAGATGCCTGTATACTCTGCCGCCACCACCACACACACCTCTATGCTCTGCCGCCACCACCACACACACCTGTATGCTCTGCCGTTACCACCACACACGCCTGTATACTCTGCCGCCACCACCACACACGCCTGTATACTCTGCCGCCACCACCACTGATGCCTCTATACTCTGCCGCGGCCACCACAAATGCCTGTATACTCTGCCACCACCACACACGCCTGTATACTCTGCCACCACCACAGATGCCTGTATACTCTCCCGCCACCACCACAGATGCCTGTATACTCTCCCGCCACCACCACACACGCCTGTATACTCTGCCGCCACCACCACACACGCCTGTATACTCTGCCGCCACCACCACACAATCCTGTATACTCTGCTGCCACCACCACACACGCCTGTATACTCTGTATACCTCCTCACCCGCAGCCTACTATAGGAGTGGCCGTGCAGCATCCCCCCCCACCCTCCGGTCCTCAGCAGCGACTAAAGGGCCGGGGGCGCTGGCCTCTGACAGCACCCCCCTCTGCCCCCACCACCACACCCGCCTGTATACTCTGCCATCACAACAGACACCTTTAAACTCTGCCACCACCACAGACACCTGTATACTCTTGCCACCACCACAGACACCTGTATACTCTGCCACCACCACAGATACCTGTATACTCTGCCACCACCACAGACACCTGTATACTCTGCCACCACCTCAGACACCTGTATACTCTGCCACCACCACAGACACCTGTATACTCTGCCACCACCACACACGCCTGTATACTCTGCCAACCACCACAGATGCCTGTATACTCTGCCGCCACCACCACAGATGCCTGTATACTCTGCCGCCACCACCACCGATGCCTGTATACTCTGCCGCCACCACCACACACACGCCTGTATACTCTGCCGCCACCACCACACACGCCTGTATACTCTGCCGCCACCACCACAGATGCCTGTATACTCTGCCGCCACCACCACAGATGCCTGTATACTCTGCCACCACCACAGACACCTGTATACTCTGCCACCACCTCAGCCACCTGTATACTCTGCCACCACCACTGACACCTGTATACTCTGCCACCACCACACACGCCTGTATACTCTGCCACCACCACAGATGCCTGTATACTCTGCCGCCACCACCCAAAGATGCGTGTATACTCTGCCGCCACCACCACACACGCCTGTATACTCTGCCGCCACCACCACACACGCCTGTATACTCTGCCGCCACCACCACAGATGCCTGTATACTCTGCCACCACCACAGACACCTGTATACTCTGCCACCACCTCAGCCACCTGTATACTCTGCCGCCACCACTGACACCTGTATACTCTACCACCACCACACACGCCTGTATACTCTGCCACCACCACAGATGCCTGTATACTCTGCCGCCACCACCAAAGATGCCTGTATACTCTGCCACCACCACCACAGACACCTCTATGTTTTGCCGCCACCACCACACACACCTGTATGTTCTGCCGTTACCACCACACACGCCTGTATACTCTGCCACCACCACCACACACGCCTGTATACTCTGCCGCCACCACCACTGATGCCTCTATACTTTGCCGCCACCACCACAGATGCCTGTATACTCTGCCACCACCACACATGCCTGTATACTCTGCCACCACCACAGATGCCTGTATACTCTGCCACCACCACAGATGCCTGTATACTCTCCCGCCACCACCACACACGCCTGTATACTCTGCCGCCACCACCACAGACACCTGTATACTCTGCCACCACCACAGACACCTGTATACTCTGCCACCACCACAGACACCTGTATACTCTGCCACCACCACAACACCTGTATACTCTGCCACCACCACACACCCTGTAATACTCTGCCCACCACCACAAACGCCTGTATACTCTCGCCACCACCACAGACGCCTGTATACTCTGCCGCCACCACCACAGATGCCTGTATACTCTGCCGCCCACCACCACAGAGCCTGTATACTCTCGCCCACCACCACGCCTATACCGCCACCACCCAGCCTGTATACTCTGCCACCACCACAGACGCCTGTATACTCTGCCACCACACCACAAGTGCCTGTATACTCTGCCGCCACCCACAGACTGCTTATACTCTGCCACCACCCCACAGACGCCTGTATACTCTGCCACCACCACCACACACCTGTATACTCTGCCGCCACCACCACACACGCCTGTATACTCTGCCCACCACCACAACGCCTGTATACTCTGCCACCACCACCAACAGAACGCCCGATACATACTCTCCGCCACCACCACAGATGCCTGTATACTCTGCCGCCACACCCCCAGATGCCTGTATACTCTGCCGCCACCACCACAGATGCCTGTATACTCTGCCACCACCACAGAGCCTGTATACTCTGCGCCACCACCACAGACGCCTGTATACTCTGCCACCACCACAACGCCTGTATACTCTGCCACCACCACAACCTTACTCTGCCCCACCAACCCTGTATACTCTGCCAACCACCACCACACACGCCTGTATACTCTGTTGCCCACCACCACAGACGCCTGTATACTCTGCCGCCACCACCACAGACACCTGTATACTCTGCGCCACCACCACAGATGCCTGTATACTCTGCCGCCACCACACACACAGCCTCTATACTCTGCCACCACCACAGATGCCTGTATACTCTGCCGCCACCACCACAGACGCCTGTATACTCTGCACCACCAACCCGTATCTCTGTATACTCTCCTCACCCACAGCCTTATACTTGGTGGCCGTGCCTATCCCCCCACCACCACACCCGCTGTTACTCTGCACCGAACCTAACAGGGCGGACGGTTGACTGGCCTCTACCAGCACCCCACCTCCGCCCACCACCAACCACGCCTGTATCTCTGCCACCACCACATGCACCTGTAAACATCTGCCACCACCACAGACACCTGTATACTCTGCCACCACCACAGACCCTGTATACTCTGCCACCACCACAGACACCTGTATACTCTGCCACCACCACAGACACCTGTATACTCTGCCACCACCACAGACACCTGTATACTCTGCCCACCACCACAGACACCTGTATACTCTGCCACCACCACAAACGCCTGTATACTCTGCCACCACCACAGATGCCTGTATACTCTGCCGCCACCACCACAGATGCCTGTATACTCTGCCGCCACCACCACAGATGCCTGTATACTCTGCACACAGCCTGACTCTGCACCACCACACACCTGTATACTCTGCCCCACCACCACAGACCCTGTTATACTCTGCCGCACCACCACAGATGCCTGTATACTCTGCCGCCACCACCACAGATGCCTGTATACTCTGCCGCCACCACCACAGATGCCTCTTATCTCTGCCACCACCACAGACGCCTGTATACTCTGCCACCACCACAGACACCTGTATCTCTGCCACACATACAGACGCCTGTATACTCTGCCCACCACCACACACGCCTGTATACTCTGCCGCCACCACCACAGACGCCTGTATACTCTGCCGCCCACCACCACAGATCCTGTATACTCTGCCCCACCACCACAGATGCCTGTATAACTCTGCCGCCACCACCACAGATGCCTGTATACTCTGCCCCACCACAACCTGTATACTCTGCCACCACCACAACGCCTGTATACTCTGCCACACCACAAGCCTGTATACTCTGCCACCACCACCACACACGCCTGTATACTCTGCCACCACCACCACACACTCCTGTATACTCTGCCGCCACCACCACAGAGCCTGTATACTCTGCCACCACCACACCGCCTGTATACTCTGCCGCCACCACCACAGACGCCTGTATACTCTGCCACCACCACCACAGATGCCTGTATACTCTGCCGCCACCACCACAGATGTCTGTATACTCTGCCGCCACCACCACAGTGCCTGTATACTCTGCCACCACCACAGACGCCTGTATACCCTGCCACCACCACAGACGCCTGTATACTCTGCCCCACCCACAGACGCTGTCTACTCTGCCACCACCACACACACGCCTGTATACTCTGCACCACCACCACACACGCCTGTATACTCTGTGCCACCACCACAGACGCCTGTATACTCTGCCGCCACCACCACAGCCCTGTATACTCTGCCGCCACCACCACAGATGCCTGTATACTCTGCCGCCACCACCACAGATGCCTTATACTCTGCCACCACCACAGATGCCTGTAACTCTCCCGCCACCACCACAGACGCCTGTATACTCTGCAACCACCAAGACCCCTGTATACCTGTATACCTCCTCACCCCACCTACTATGGGGCCGTGCAGCATCCCCCCCCACCCCCGTCCAGCAGCGACTAAAGGCGCGTGCTGGCCTCTGACAGCACCCCCTCCGCCCCACCACCACACCCGCCTGTATTCTCTGCCACCACCACAGACACCTGTAAACTCTGCCACCACCACAGACACCTGTATACTCTGCCACCACCACAGACACCTGTATACTCTGCCACCACCACAGACACCTGTATACTCTGCCACCACCACAGACACCTGTATACTCTGCCACCACCACAGACACCTGTATACTCTGCCACCACCACAGACACCTGTATACTCTGCCACCACCACAAACGCCTGTATACTCTGCCACACCACAGATGCCTGTATACTCTGCCGCCACCACCACAGATGCCTGTATACTCTGCCGCCACCACCACAGATGCCTGTATACTCTGCCGCCACCACCACACACGCCTGTATACTCTGCCGCCACCACCACAGACGCCTGTATACTCTGCGCCACCACCACAGATGCCTGTATACTCTGCCGCCACCACCACAGATGCCTGTATACTCTGCCGCACCACCACAGATGCTCTATACTCTGCCACCACCACAGACGCCTGTATACTCTGCCACACCACAGACACCTGTATGCTCTGCCACCATTACACACGCCTGTATACTCTGCCACCACACACACCCTGTATACTCTGCCGCCACCACCACAGACCCTGTATACTCTTCGCCACCACCACAGATGCCTGTATACTCTCCCCCACACCACAGATGCCTGTAACTCTGCCGCCACACACAGATGCCTGTATACTCTGCACCACCACAGACGCCTGTATACCTCACCACCACAGACGCCTGTATACTCTGCCAACACCACAGACGCCTGTATACTCTGCCACCACACCACACCCTGTATACTCTGCCACCACCACCACAACTCTTATACTCTGCCGCCACCACCAGACCCTTATACTCTGCGCACCACCACAGACGCCTGATACTCTGCCGCCACCACCACAGATGCCGTATACTCTGCGCCCACCACAGATGCCTCTCTCGCCACACACTACTCGCCCCACGACACCTACGCACCACCACAGTATACTCTGCACCACAACCTGTTACCTCACAACACCCTGTAATCTGCCACCACACACCTGTAACTCTGCACCCCGCACTATCTCGCCACCCCACAGACTGTACTGCCCACCCAAGCTTTCTCTGCCTGTATACTCTGGCACACCACAGAGCCTTATACTCTGCCACACCACAGACGCCTGTATACTCAGCCACCCACACAGACACCTGTATCTCTGCCCACCATACACACGCCTGTATACCTGCCACCACCACACACCTGTATACTCTGCCGCCACACCACAGACGCCTGTATACTCTCCGCCACCACCACAGATCCTGTATACTCTGCCCCCACCACCACAGATGCCGTAAACTCTGCCGCCACCACCACAGACGCCTGTATACTCTGCCACCACCACAGACGCCTGTATACTCTGCCACCACCACAACGCCTGTATACTCGCGCCACCACCACAGACGCCTGTATACTCTGGGCCCCACCACCACAACGCCTGTATACTCTGCCACCACCACACATCCTGTATACTCTGCCGCCACCACCACAGACGCCTGTATACTCTGCCGCCACCACCACAGACGCCTGTATACTCTGCCACCACACAGAGCCTGTATACTCTGCCCACACCACAGAGCCTTATACTCTGCCCCACCACCACAACGCCTGTATACTCTGCCACCACCAACAGAACCTGTATACTCTGCCACCACCACCACACACGCGTTATACTCTGCCACCACCACACACACCTGTATACTCTGCGCCACCAACACAACGCCTGTATACTCTGCCACCACCACAGCTGCCTGTATACTCTGCCACACCACAGACGCCTGTATACTCTGCCGCCACCACCACAGATGCCTGTATACTCTGCCGCCACCACCACAAGCCTGTATACTCTGCCGCCACCACCACAAGCCTGTATACTCTGCCGCCACCACCACAGACGCCTGTATACTCTGCCACACACCACAGACGCCTGTATACTCTGCCAACACCACAGACGCCTGTATACTCTGCCACCACCACACACACGCCTGTATACTCTGCCACCACCACCACACACGCCTGTATACTCTGCCACCACCACCACACACCTGTATACTCTGCCGCCACCACCACAGAGCCTGTATACTCTGCCGCCACCAACAGATCCTGTATACTCTCACCACACGATGCCTGTATACTCTGCCACCACCACAGACGCCTTATACTCTGCACCACCACACAGACCCTGTATACTCTGCCGCCACCACCACACACGCCTGTATCTCTGCCCCACCACCACACACGCCTGTATGCTCTGCCGCCACCACCACACACGCCTGTATACTCTGCCGCCACCACCACACACGCCTGTATAACTCTGCCGCCACCACACGATGCCTGTATACTTGCACCACCACAGACCTGAACTCCCACCACGCCTGTATACTGTCCACCCACGCGCCTGTATCGCACCACACACGCCTGTATACTCTGCCGCCACCACCACATGCCTGTACTCGCCGCCACACACACGCCTGTATACTCTGCCGCCACCACCACACACGCCTGTATGCTCTGCCGCCACCACCACACACGCCTGTATGCTCTGCGCCACCACCACACGCCTGTATACTCTGCCGCCCACCACACACCTGTATACTCTGCCGCACCACACACACGCCTGTATACTCTGCCGCCACCACCACAGACGCCTCTATACTCTGCCACCACCATCGACGCCTGTATACTCTGGCCACCACCACACACGCCTGTTACTCTGCCACACACACACGCCTGTATACTCTGCCACATTTAAATCAGATTATGACGGCATCACCACTTTAAGCGTAGTGCAGGCAGAAAATAATATACTTACAATTACGGTTATCTGCCGCGACATACTATTATATGATAAATGAAAGTAATGAGTGGCACTAGAAACATGAGGATCAAGTGAATGTGTGAATTGCAGAAACTGCCCTAAGGTAAATACGATAAAATGGAGATCTTAGTTTCCAGTAATGGCCACTAAAGGGTAAGCTTGGCATCCACTTACAAGGAGCTCTCCACTGCCAAGTCCTAACACTATGCCCTGGTGAGTTGTGAGTGTGAATGGGTTTATATGCCAAAGGTCTAATTGGGAACGATGAAAAGGTGTGTGTAGGGCTCTCACAGTGGTGTCCATGTGTGGACATCAAACTAAGGAAAGGGGGAAGGGGAAATAATATAGTGGGAGCTCAGTCAAAAATAAGCAATATATAAATCAGATTATGACGGCATCACCACTTTAAGCGTAGGTGCAGGCAGAAAATAATATACTTACAATTACGGTTATCTGCCGCGACACTACTATTAGATGATAAATGAAAACTGCCCTAAGGTAAATACGATAAAATGGAGATCTTAGTTTCCAGTAGTGGCCATTACTGGAAACTAAGATCTCCATTTTATCGTATTTACCTTAGGGCAGTTTCTGCAATTCACACATTCACTTGATCCTCATGTTTCTAGTGCCACTCATTACTTTCATTTATCATATAATAGTAGTGTCGCGGCAGATAACCGTAATTGTAAGTATATTATTTTCTGCCTGCACCTACGCTTAAAGTGGTGATGCCGTCATAATCTGATTTATATATTGCTTATTTTTGACTGAGCTCCCACTATATTATTTCCCCTTCCCCCTTTCCTTAGTTTGATGTCCACACATGGACACCACTGTGAGAGCCCTACACACACCTTTTCATCGTTCCCAATTAGACCTTTGGCATATAAACCCATTCACACTCACAACTCACCAGGGCATAGTGTTAGGACTTGGCAGTGGAGAGCTCCTTGTAAGTGGATGCCAAGCTTACCCTTTAGTGGCCATTACTGGAAACTAAGATCTCCATTTTATCGTATTTACCTTAGGGCAGTTTCTGCAATTCACACATTCACTTGATCCTCATGTTTCTAGTGCCACTCATTACTTTCATTTATCATATAATAGTAGTGTCGCGGCAGATAACCGTAATTGTAAGTATATTATTTTCTGCCTGCACCTACGCTTAAAGTGGTGATGCCGTCATAATCTGATTTATATATTGCTTATTTTTGACTGAGCTCCCACTATATTATTTCCCCTTCCCCCTTTCCTTAGTTTGATGTCCACACATGGACACCACTGTGAGAGCCCTACACACACCTTTTCATCGTTCCCAATTAGACCTTTGGCATATAAACCCATTCACACTCACAACTCACCAGGGCATAGTGTTAGGACTTGGCAGTGGAGAGCTCCTTGTAAGTGGATGCCAAGCTTACCCTTAAGTGGCCATTACTGGAAACTAAGATCTCCATTTTATCGTATTTACCTTAGGGCAGTTTCTGCAATTCACACATTCACTTGATCCTCATGTTTCTAGTGCCACTCATTACTTTCATGTATACTCTGCCACCACCACACACGCCTGTATACTCTGCCAGCACCACACACGCCTGTATACTCTGCCACCACAACAGATGCCTGTACACTCTGCCACCACCACAGACGCCTGTACACTCTGCCACCACCACAAAAGCCTGTATACTCTGCCACCACCACAGACGCCTGTATACTCTGCCACCACCACATACGCCTGTATACTCTGCCACCACCACAGACGCCTGTATACTCTGCCACCACCACAGACGCCTGTATACTCTGCCACCACCATACTCTGCCACCACCACAGATGCCTGTATACTCTGCCACCACCACAGACGCCTGTATACTCTGTCACCACCACACACGCCTGTATACTCTGTCACCACCACACACGCCTGTATACTCTGCCACCACCACAGCCGCCTGTATACTCTGCCACCACCACAGCCGCCTGTATACTCTGCCACCACCACAGCCGCCTGTATACTCTGCCACCACCACAGCCGCCTCTATACTCTGCTACCCGCAGAGCCTCCTGTATACTCTGCTACCCACAGAGCCACCTGTATACTCTGATACCCACAGAGCCCTTTCTATACTCTGCTACCCACAGAGCCGCCTGTATACTCTGCTACCCACAGAGCCGCCTGTATACTCTGCTACCCACAGAGCAGCCTGTATACTCTGCTACCCACAGAGCCGCCTGTATACTCTGCTACCCACAAGAGCCGCCTGTATACTCTGCTACCCACAGAGCCGCCTCTATACTCTGCTACCCACAGAGCTGCCTGTATACTCTGCTACCCACAGACCCGCCTCTATACTCTGCTACTCACACAGCCGCCTCTATACTCTGCTACCCACAGAGCCGCCTCTATACTCTGCTACCCACACAGCCGCCTCTATACTCTGCTACCCATAGAGCCGCCTGTATACTCTGCTACCCACAGAGCCGTCTCGATACTCTGCTAACCACAGAGCCGCCTCGATACTCTGCTACCCACAGAGCCGCCTGTATACTCTGCTACCCACAGAGCCGCCTCTATACTCTGCTACCCACAGAGCCGCCTGTATACTCTGCTACCCACAGAGCCACCTGTACAATCTGCTACCCACAGAGCCTTCTCTATACTCTGCTACCCACACTGCGGCCTGTATAATCTGCTACCCACAAACCCGCCTGTATACTCTGCTACCCACAGACCCGCCTGTATACTCTGCTACCCACAGAGCCACCTGTATACTGTGCTACCCACAGAGCCGCCTGTATAATCTCCTACCCTCAGAGCTGTCTGTATACTCTGCTACCCACAGAGCCCCCTGTATACTCTGCTACCCACTGACCCGCCTGTATACACACAATTCATTTCACCCTGCTCCCGATGCAATTGCATCGGGCCTTTTTACTAGTACCATGATAAATGACAGTTATACCAGGATGGATGACAGTTACGCTATGTGCCCACTGGACATATTTTTTTGTGTCATGTTTGTGCTGCGTTTGTCAGCTACACAAATGCAGCTGTGTAAAACAAAAGCCGCACAAACGCATTGTGTTTGTGTTGCATTTGTGCACATACAAACGCAGCACAAATAAGGGAACACACAAAGATACACACAGACAGACACAGACACACTTTCTTCCCCCCCCACTGGTGAACCCGCGGTGATTTTGTTGATGTCTTCCTCCCGGGCATCTGTAGGATCTGTGAGTATCATCCTACTAGAGCCTACCCATGTCACAGCGTGAGTCACATGACCAGTCAAATCGTGCAGGTCCTGAAAGCTCGATGCACACAGAATCTGTTGGTGCACAGAGGATGACATCATTGTGGTGTGGCGCCCCTGCGACCGGGTGGCCACAGAGGAGAACTGCAGCTGGGATTGGTAGGTCAGTTACTTCGCACCAACACCCCACACACACACTCCGATCCTGAGCCTAAGGCGCTTCATGTCAGGCAAGGGATGGCAGGAGGAGCCAAGTGAGGGTGGAATGTAGTACAGCACGCGGGAAAGGACAGAAAATCCCTGGATCACTACATTACAGAGATATTCACATTTGTTTCTTCTGGACCACACTATGTGAAACCTTTGCTGACAGCCAAGTGTGCGTTTCTTCAGAGTCAATAGAAGTCAATAAAAATGTTAAAAGTTGTGTATGCATATGTTTAAAAAGCTTAAATGCAAATGTGACATTACCCAAGAGGGTAGAATGGAAGATTATTTTTTCTCATTAAAAGTAAACCTGATGGCATAAAACCCACAGTAAGTCATACCAAATAATGGCATAAATAGACAATTAGTAAAACACAAAAATGTTTTCAAAATGTAAAGATGTAATAAATGTAGAAAGGTCTGATCTGTGAGGAACCTTCCTCTATCAACAGACATGTTATTGAGGTTGTATAGAATTCATCACCATCCTACTAACGTCAGTATATCACTGTCTTGTCTCTAATCAGACTTGTGCTCATCTATACGAGTCTCGACAAAGAGTGACCCAGCCGTCAGAGACGAGAGATGTAATTGGTCGCTGCTTTGTACTCAGTGAAGACTTAACTGTCAGTGATGATCTGGATGGTGGAGAATGGAAGTTCTGCGAGGGTCGTCCACAAGGACATGAGATGTTTGGGTTCTGCCAACAAGGCATGTCAGCTGGATTCACTTCAGACAGCCATTATATCATGTTTGGGGCACCTGGAACCTACAACTGGAAAGGTATGTACTGACGCTACTATATTTGTTGCTATTGGAGATTTATAAAATGCATCACAAGAAAATTCTGTAGTAAATCTTTCATTCTCACTTGACTTTCTTTTACCTTTTGTATTATTGTAATGCTATTAGCAGAAACAACATAATCATCAACTTATTATTTATTTATGTTCTTCTCCATGGAGCTAATGACATCAAATAAAATAAATGCCGGACAGCGCCTCAAGATGGTGATGATTCTTGATGTCTTTATTACACCATGCAACATTTCAACCTCACTATGAGGTCTTTATCAAGCATGAGGTCTTAAGCTGATGTACAAACTTCAAGTGTACCACTCCATCATTAGTAGTAGCCAATCAACTTAGCTACATTAAATAATAAATATATGTGAAATCCCACATTAAAAAATATACATTATATACAAAGATCATGTGAGCATATAAAGTGCATTAACAGTTATCAAATAGCCGTCACCAATCATGTAAATTCATGAAATCTACAAAAACATATAAAATATCTGCAACCAGCTTGAAAATTCATGTCTGTAAATGGAAACTTCTCCACCAATAGGAGCAAAGCTTGCTCGTTGTCAAGGGGATTTCCAGCCAATCTGCTGACATATCCATCTCACTTGTCTCAAAGCCCAATCATCTCCAATGATCCATTGTCTCATTCTTATCCATCCGTCCAGTTGTAACCTCATTGGTAAATATCTTCTCTCCTATGTGCCTGTGTTAACCCCAAATTGTCATTGAATGTGTGGAACCCGCCCACATGATGGCAGTGAGCCAACACAGACACTCATTCTGGAGACTAAGCTGCGTATGCTTATGACATCAAAGTCTTAGAAATGTCTTGTAATTTAACATACTAAGGCCCCTTTCACATCAGCGTTTCTGTCCAGATCCGACATATTCGGACAGAAAACCGCATCTGCAGCCTAATGGCCACACTTGTGTTACACTTGTGGCAAGCCCCATGCATTCTCTATGGGGCTTGCCCTAGTGCGGCAAGTGCGGTATTGCCGCAATCCGGCACTTGCGGCCATGGAAAATAACATGGTCAGCTGCGTTTTTTTCTCGTCCACCACTGCCGCAAGTGCCGGATCACGGCAATACCGCACTTGCCACACTAGAGCAAGCCCCATAGAGAATGCATGTGGCTTGCATCAAGAGTACCGCAAGTGCTAGGTGGCAGATGCGGTTTTCTGTTCGGATCTGCCAGATCCAGACAGAAACGCCGATGTGAAAGGGGTCTTAGACTCTATTTTTTAGAAAGTTTCACATCTTGAAAGGACACAATGGGGAAGATTTGTTAGGCTAAATGCATCAGAATTTTGACTCAATTTGCATAAAAAATATAGTTTTTCACAAATAGCACCCTATTTAGTATCTATTTTAGACACTACCGCCAGTGAGAGGGTGAATTTGAAGATTGACAATGAAAAAATAGAAATGGTAGGCAGTTTCATCTTCTTGGGGTCCCTTGTTGGTTTTAATAGTGGTTCTGCAGCTGAAAACAAGCGGCAGCAATGTTAAACATGGAGCAACTGTGGAAGAGCAAGGACATCTCGATCACCACCAAATGACAATTAGCCACAGCCATTGCATTCCCAATCATGTTGTACAGGTGCGAGACTTGGACGTTGACAAAGGGTGATTAAAGAAAGATCAATTCCTTCAAACTGTGGTGCTCCTACTCCTACAACTCCTGTGGACAGCCAAGATAGCAAATAAGGCAGTCTTGAAGCATGTCAATCCACAGACGCCCCTGGTAGGAATAGTTGTAAAACAGAAACTGTCTTACTTCGGCCATATGATGAGAGCAAATTCCCTCAATAAGGATGTAATACTTGGTATGGTCAGTGGCAGTAAAGGTTGCGGAAGACCTAAGACCCGTTGGCTGGACACCATCATGGCAGACACGGAAATGAACATTAGAGAACTGAAGGATGCTGTGACAAACAGAGAAGCTTGGAGGAAAATGGTTCACATGATATCCAACAGTTGAACATGACTAAATGAAGTTGGAATTGGAAAAAGACATTTTCTGCTCCTTGCCTGATAGGGGCATGCCTATCATGTTAAGGGAGTGGTCCAACTAGAAAAGGCACGGCCTAAATGTGACACAATGTATCAAAGAAATGTCTGGCACAAAGTAAGCCAATTAATACACGGTTTACTGTACATCTGGACAGTATAAAGATACACCACACTTATCATACAATATGAAACGCTGATAATTCTGGTGCATTTTAGGAAAGTCTAGTTCAAGTTTGCACTGTGTTAGATTTAGATACTGTAATATTGATAAATGTGCCCCAATGTTTTTGTTATCAGTTCATTGATGTCTCCTTAGGAATAAATTATACTTGTATAGTCATTTTGTTATTGGAAAGTTTTCCTACATCAGATAACTGTACACTGATGAAGTAAAGACTATACACAACAACATATATATACTCTGCATATACAGGAATGCAAAGTATCAATGCAAGCTTTGCCATCATTGAAAGGGGTTTTCCATCAATTACGTATGGTACTTACATTGCAATAAGGCCCCTAAAATACTGATTTAACTATTTGTGGATTGCCCACAGACTATAATCCTCCGGGTATCCAACTTATTCCTGCACTGATGTTCAATGCAGTCTAAGGCCGGTTTCACACTGCGGCATGATCCGGTCCGGTTCTGTCCGGGAGGACCCAGACAGTCACGGACCGGATCAGCACACAGGCCTGGGTGGCTATTATGCCCTCCGGTCCGGTGTACAGTGCACGCAGTTCCCCTGCTGATAAGTCAGGACCACGGGCGCCGCGGTCCTGACCTGTCAACGGCTGCAGCTGCGTGCACTGCACACTGGACTGGAGGGCATAATAGCCCCCTACACCGCACCAAAAAGCACATAAAAAACGCACTTTGTGTGTTGAGCCCCAGGCCTGGGGGTACTCGGGTATCAGGCTCGGAGAGGTTCATGGGGATGTCACGGGTGGCTGCGCCTGAGCCCGTGGCCTGGGTGACACTTCAATAGAGGGGTTATGTACAGGGGATAAGAGTTATTGTCACGTGACGCCACCTGTAATACCTGATGAGGGATCACCAGCGCCGCCACAGTCCTCCGGAGGGCGATGGTATTGCTGCAAAGATGGCAAAGCTTCCTACAGGTGGAGCTGGTCCTCCGGGGCAGCGTAGAGTAAAGGGGAAGCTTGGAGTAGGACTTGTGGCCAGGGTAAGAAGCAGTAAGGCAGTCTATAGGGAGGCTGAGGACGGAGAGGAATAACGCACACACTGAAGCAAGTCTCTTTTACCTTTTACTGATGGTATCCACAGGTAAAGATGTCCAGAGCACTGTTATCGGGTGACCAGGTGCACAGTGAATGTCCACAGCAAGTGGGTATATAGGTCTCCTCAGCTTCTCTGCTGTCGCTGAAGCCCTACCTGTGTATAACGCGACTGGCCTCCTTATTTTCTCTTGTCTTCTCTCCTCCTGCGCTGTCCATGGGTTACCCTCTATGATCACCGCTGTTTGGCCTCTCACTACGGTGTCTGGCTCCCTTTTGCTGGGTACGCAGGGGGACCGGGTGACTAAAGTCTCCACGGTGTGACGGGGTTTTCTGCAGTCTTGGAGTAATCCTGCAGGTGCGGACGCCCGAAGTCAGTACTTCTTGGGCGAACCTCCACCGGTTCCTCACTCCCTTGGCTCTGCTCCTTGCCTTCTGTCCCCACTCCTAGGCTTGGCTCGATGGCAGAAGGGCCACTCCGGGTCACTGGTACAAGCCTAACCGCAGCACCGATCACCAGGACGTCTTCGCAGCTCTCCTAGCGTCTGCACACTCTGACTAACTCCTCCCCCAGCAGCAGTATTTATAAAGGAAATCACCTAAAGTCAGTCCAGCTCCCTCTACTGTGCTGGGGTAGAAGGTGTTGCATGTAGTAGGTACCTGCTGTGGAAACCCAGCTGTGCAGTAGGGAAGGCTGTGGCTACCTGCGTGAGCAGGGCACCACATGTGCACGTAGCCTGATAGCTTTTATATGTGAATGTACTCTGAGTTAAACAGAGTTAAAATACTGATTTGTACATAGAGTACGGCATATATAGACATTACAGTTAAAAGAAAAATCCAGCAAGTACACTTATATTGTGTAGGTCACATCGATATAATGACTGTAGGAATGTACATTATTGCTCTCTTTAATTAACTCCTGCTACACCCTCATCTTACCTTATAAAATGTAATATTATTTTTCTACTTCAGTAGAAGACTTGGCCCAATGATCTGCTAAATTGGAGCTTATTTATCATAAGAAGGAATAGAGATTAGGTGGGTGGCTAGCACTACCCACAACTCATTCACACACTATGGACCCTTTATAGTTCTGCAATACAAAATAGCATATAAAGATCTACTATATGGACATTGTTACCATACGAAACATAATGAAGCTGGATTAGGACCCTCAATAGAGCAGTTAAGCCCAGATACGTTCTTCTCCAAGTAATTGTGCTTTGATAACTCTTAGGCTGGTTTCACATAACGTTTTTGTGCCTGTCCGTGGGATCCGACTTTGAAGGGGGATCCCACGGACAGACATGGATCCATACGGATCCCTGCAATCGGATGGCAAATAGCCATCCGATCTGCAGGATCCGTGTGGATCCTGCGGTCCCCTGTCTCTCCCTACTCCTGCCTCCTCCATCTTCTTCCCTCTCCTATTCTATATGCTGTGCCCCCGCTATTCTTTGCTGTGCCCCCTCTTCTCTATCCTCCTCTATCCCTATCCTGTCCCCTGTCCTCTCCCTGTATGTAAAAAAATAAAAAAAACTCCTCCGGGAGTATACATCACCTGTCACCGGCTCCAACGCTGCAGCACGATCAGGGCAGAAGAGCCTGTGATGATGTAAGAGACCCGGTCAGCTGACAAGTCATGTGACCGGGCTCTGACATCATCACAGGTCCTTCAGTCCTGATCGTGCTGCAGCGTTGGAGCTGGTGACAGGTGATGTATACTCCCGGAGGAGTTTTTTTTATTTTTTTACATACAGGGAGAGGACAGAGGACAGGATAGGGATAGAGGAGGATAGAGAAGAGGGGGCACAGCAAAGAATAGCGGGGGCACAGCATATAGCATAGGAGAGGGCAGAAGATGGAGGAGAAGAAGCAGGGAAAGACAGGGGATATGGAGCAGACATCGGATCCGAGGTGAACTCAGATCCGATGTCCATAGGCTCCTATGCTGTGGGCACTAGGATCAGCCTCGGATCAGCAGTGATCCGAGGCTGTCCGATGTGAGTCACGGACACAAAATCGTAGCAGGCTACGATTTTGTGCCCGTGATTACATCGGATGGGATCGGATCGTGCCAAAATCGGATGACAATAGTGGCACATCCGATCCCATCCGATTCCCATAGGGGAACATGGGGTCCGATTTCGGATCCGATTGTGTCCGTTTTGAAACGGATACAATCGGATGACCGAAAATCGTTATGTGAAAGCAGCCTTACACTGTAGATAGTTTATGTCTCATTAATATAAATTCCTTGTTTTTCTTCAGGGTTCATTCTTTAAGATGACATGTGGCTTGGAATAAGGAAGAGTGAAGATAATGAAAATGTTTTATGTGTCCAGTGCTTGTCTTATGACTGATATTGTAATGTGCAGATTATTGTACACAATATTGTTCATGGGGTACATGGTATTTTATACTTCTCATGCTCACTTTACCTCCCAGGTGAGCTGCGTGTGGAGCTCTTTAATCAAACCATTCTGGAGCTTGGTATCTATGATGATGGGCCTTTTGAAGTTGCTGGGGAAAACAGCCAGAAACCTGATTTGAATCCTCTACCACATCACAGTTATCTTGGTATGGGTTCATGGCCGGCAGATGGAGAGAGACTGAGAGAGAAAGAAACACATCAAAAATTGTATTAGTTTATCGCTGTTCGCACAACAGATGATGATCCTCCAGGAAAATAAGTGATGACTACAACGCCCAAATGAATAAAACAACTAGTAATATGGCCTCTATATTAAGAGACTTTCTTAGCGTTCAGCACTATTATAGACCTAATAACACGTTGATCAACCCACGGTAGTGTCTTCCTCTCTCAAATCTCCTCTCCCTGCATTGTCGGCCATGACACACTTGTGTTGTCGCCCTTCTAACTTGTTTTCCCTTCTCTCTCTCTCTTCCTCACCTTATCGCTCTTCCTGGGGGATTCATGGTCATGGCACAGGACTCTTGTTTGTGACAAACATTGATAGTTCAAACCCGGATCAGCTGGTTTATAAATCACCGGAACCCAGGGAAGCGGGAGCCAGGCTGGGTCCTGATGTAGCTCTCAATAGCTATTTAGGTTTGTAACTTGCATACGTGTGTGTGGGCCGGGTTCAGCTCCTATCTCCTGCATGTTCCTTTCAGCCATACCTTGTTTGCCCTTCCATCTTCTCAGATGAATGCAAACTCATATTTTATATGCATGGTGTTACAATGGTGTCTTAAGCATGGTTTTTGTTTTTGTGAGTATTTTAGAATTCTCTGCCCCTTCGCGTTGGATGTTATTGCCATAAGAACTATTATATGGCTACTTTGCAACAATATAGTTGAGATAATAATTATTTCCATAACATTTCTTTTGAACTAGCCATGAAAATGGAGCTTTACTTTGTTAAAGCACCAGTCCTGCTTTTTTTACTGCACCTCTGGAGTGGTGCTTTAAATCTGTCCCCTAACCACTATCTTATACTCACCTCCCTGCTTTCTATCCGCTCCGAGTTCGTCTCCGGGGATGTGTGACCTGCCGGCAGCACCACTGTTTCATGGAGCGCACCGGATGTGACAATTCAATGTAACTCTTTCTGACCTCGTTCTGGCCCTCATAGAAATGCAATGGAACCTTTTGATGTAACATCTGACTTACAGCCAGTCAGAAGTTAGTCACAAGATGGCTTATGGGACCAGAGCTTCGCTGAAAGAGTACACTAGGGGTGAGGACTTACATTCAATGTGCCACTGCCATCGCTAAAAAAAAATATGCTAGAGTTTTGCTTTAACATTTACAAAAACATTCCTTTGAGAACAAATATCTCAATATCGACTATATTGTAAGACAGTTACAAAATAGATGGCTGGCGGCATGCATGATATAAATCCATACCATTGTAATACTGCATGTAACCCTTATGGCCACTTTACACACACCAACTTATCTGTCCAACTTCTGAACAACTTACTGGTTGCAGTAAAATCATGGACACATTGCTCCATTTGTACACAGCAACAAAATAGAACAATGTGTCCATGATTTCACTGCAACCAGTGAGTTGGTCAGAAGTTGGACAGATAAGTTGGTGTGTAAAGTGGCCCTTAAAGTCAATGTATATTTCAATGGTATTAATCTGTTTCCATATTCTGCGCATCTCATGTTCGAGCTATCATCTATGCATGTGACATCTGTCTTTTCATCTTTCTTATAATGAATAAAGCTATCTTTGTCAAGCAAACCTCCTGGCCGAACCTTCATGCTTATCACAATCTAAGCAATATTATTCTTTACGAGAATCACTATGCTGTGCAAGCCAATGATACTCAAACCCTGTGTATGCAAATAATTCTTCATCACCTGTGAATTATATTGTAAAATGGTAAATTATCAGATAAACATTTACTAAAATATGTAGTACTACTATGATCATAGTATTACTTTGTCTCTACTCTACATTTGAGTATCATGGACTATTCATGTGAAAGCTATGCATTAAAGTAGCACTCCAGTTTATCATTATTTATTTATTTTTTTAAATTCAACCTGCCACTAGTTACCAAAGTGTATGTGTGTGTGTATATATGTATATGTATTTATATATATAGTGCACAGCAGTTTTAGTCATTTATGGAAAGGGTTAACAGATGCAATGTGAGTGAATATAAGAGAAATCTAACTCAAATTAATATTCTGTAAGACAGTCCTTTGCCTGCAAAGCAATTTACATTTTTCTAGGTACATATGCATATTTGAAGAAAGCTTGGCAGGGAGGCTGTTCCAAACATTTCGGAGAACTAACTAGTAACTAAAGGTACCGTCACACGCAGCGATATGGCTTCCATATCACCGTAAATTTGTGTATTTCGGTGGAAACCACATCATATGCGCGTAGTGGCGTGTGACTGGGCGATTTTACGGTGTGAAATCGCCGGTGGAGCGTCACCTGATTGCCCTGCACTGCAGTGAAATCAGGCGATATCCACTAGGCGATCTCAGCACTTCGTGGCGTGTGACAGGGCGATAGCAATGTAAAAAGCGAGCGCAGACATTCTGGAATCAATCCCGTAGGCGTGCCTATGTGTGCTGTTTTCCGTGCCCCGTCTGCGGTGATTGGTGGCTTGGTGGTAACACAGTTGTGTCGGCCAATCGGAGTGGTAGGGGCACAGTGAAAAAGACTCTCGTGCGCACTCATGTCAAATTTCCGGCGATATGGAAGCCATATTGCCGCATGTGACGGTACCTTCAATGATCCTGAGATCAGGGCTCTATGGGGCCATATCTTTACTTCCAGGTCTCTGTCTTCTTTAATTCTTCTTTACTGATGTATGTTTGGGAATGTCATTTTGATGCAGAATACGGTTTGAGCCAATTATAAGCCTATGCTATTGCGTGATAGATAAGTATCCACAACTCTATTTGTCTGAAATGCAGCACTAAACTTGCAAGGAACTTCCACAATGCTTCACTGCTGCCTGCAGACATTCATTATAATACCAATTTCCAGCTCCTTAGGGAACAACCTGAATTCAGTTGCAGCCAAAAATGTCACCTTTTGACTCATCAGTTCAGAGCTGTTGCCAATTTTTCTGCACCCCAGTTTCTATGTTTTGTGCATAGTCGAGTCCACTGGCAGACACAGACAGAAAAGTAATCCTGTGCAAGAATATGGGCCCTTTACAGTCCAAGAACTCATCATAATGCACAATTCCACCTGCTATGGAAGTAGAAGTGGGCCCCCTGGCCTCCTGAGCTTCCTGTGCATATGCACAGGCTGCATCAGTGATATATCCGCCCTGGTTGAATCACTCGGTCTTGTTTCTATGTTAAAGGGACTGTCAGCACAGGATGATTATGCAAACCACGTACAGGAGCTTGTGCATCACCACAGAGCTAATAATTTAAATCCACCTTCTCACCTACTTGTTTTTCCACAGTCTCCACCCCTCCTCTTTTTTGACAGTACTGGATTCATAGCCAGAGAAGGAAGGAGATAGATGGAAACAAACAGGTGAGATGGTGTATGTAAATGATTAGCCTAATAATGCATGACTGCCTGTATTTGGTTTACCCAACCATCATGCTGTGATGACAATACTTCCATGAAGACCTCCAATGCCCAGACTTCTCCGAATAGTATATAATTATATCTTGGTCCCACTGGTTGAAGTTAGTTCTGAGCTGATGACACTCCTGGATATCTTATAATTTTAAAGGGAAGTAAGTGTGATGTGTCCCTAGTTTGATACATTAAAGTTTCCAGGGCCATGTCCATCAGATCATGTTCCTGTATGGTCAGACATGGCCATAGCAGGGACACATATATAAGATTTAATAAAGTCCAAGGATATATCCGGGCACTACCGACGCTTGACCTTATACACACTCCACACCGCTGGAACCTGTGCACATATAGGACTCTATTTAGGGCTAGGTGTTGCACAATCCTGTAAGTCCATTATTATACTGCTTTAAAGATGAGAAAAAAGGAAGCACTCACCATTCGATGCTCTGTATTTTTTAATGTACCTTTTTGCCAGGTTACATTACAGCCAGCGAGGGGGTGGCGGAGGCTGACAACGGCACCGTTTTGCGGTAATTCCGCTTCAACGGGTCAGTACTGTAATGTAACCTGGCAAAAAGGTACATTAAAAAATACAGAGCATCGAATGGTGAGTGCCTCCTTTTTTCTCATCTTTAAGACATATATAAGATTATCTCAGCACAGGAATATTTTTTTAAACACATCAAATTGTGGACATTTTATTATTCCAAGATCTATTGATTAAAATGAACTTTAAAATTAACTTTGTTCACGGGAAAACCCTTTTAAGGCCACCAATAAATGGGCAATGTTGGATACCATAAAATCAGTGGTTGGCCCAGGAAACTTTAATGTAGCAAATTAGATACACATCATGCATACATCCCTTGAATTCCCTTGAACTATTGATTGAAATGAAACTTTAAAATCAACTTTTTTCATGGGAAAACCCCTTTAATGCTGAAAAAAAACTGGAAGATACTGTATATCTTACAGCATCATCAAAGAGATGTCTGGCTCCAAATTTATTCCGCAGAAGGGCAACGATCCCAAACCTTACCTACAACCTACCATCCAAGCTGTTTCAAAAATTGTGTGTGTACCTAGAGATGACAAAATGTATTTGATGAGTGGAATTGATTTCTACCTAAACATGCACAAATCATACAGAATACAGATTTTTGTAAATCTTCTTCAAGTGGATTCCGGCTGGCTGCCATTTTGCTGATCTGGGGGTAGGAGGGTGCAAGGCTCTACGGATCAGATGGTGGCCATCTAGCAGTAGAATATTCAGATAAGTGAGCGGTGGAGGGAGTTTTTTTTCCCTTTCTTTAATATCTTACAT
>JARQOC010000529.1:0-74432 GCA_033576535.1 Allobates femoralis | reverse complement strand
TTGTACGGTGTGAACGTACAACGCGATCCTGGAACGATGCCAAAACGATATTGGGGGTCGAATGAGCGTGCTATTCAACTGCCCGATATCGCATGGCCGTTGTAGCAGCATCGTAGCGTGTAACAGCACAACTACGATGTGTACTCTCAACTCACCCATAAACTCCCATGTTAAATGGTCGTTACTGGGTTGGTGGGCGTACACATCGCAGGGATGTTGTTTCCCGATATCGCAGCATGTAAACCGCCGATGCGATATCGGGAAAAGTGTCAAAAAATGCGCGCTCCCGCGCCGTTGTATACCGATATTGTCCCGATATTGGGACTTGTAAACCCACCATCATCGTTTTTCCTATGTTTAATGAGAAACGCGTGCCTGTTATTTAGGACACACTCCACTGGATACTTTCTAAACTACTGCCACACTTCTCTAATTAACAGACCTTTGAACCTAGAGATACAATGTTTCCAAATTCCTGCCAGTCAATGAATACTAATTATTATCCTTTTCAGCCTGAGACTGCCATCTAGTGACCATTTTTTGAAATTGCAATTGTTATCAGATATATGCCCATTGAAATCCTTAAATAAATTGAACAAATAATTAAAAGAGAAAATCCTTTATTATATAAATATAGTGATGATTTTATCCAGATTTTTTATTAAACAAAACATTAATAAAAATATTTTTTTCTTGAAATCTGATCATTGATTCTCCTATAACCTAGAATAAATAAAATAAACTTATTAGTAGTGCATTAACATAAACTCCAATATAATATATATATATTTTTAATTTATTAAAATACACCAATCTTGTTTTCAATGGTATATCACTCACTCATTTTTTCACCTTCACCACGGTGTTCTCTACCTTTTTCTTATGCACTCTTTGTCTCACCAATACATGTGGCTCACAATGATTATCCCACTAATGGGGAAATATGACTTCTCACTATATATTTTCTGAGTTCTATCCCCAAGACCAATTAATTTTTTTCTTTTTTTTCTATTTTTTGTTTTTCTCATTTTATTATTATAAATAAACTTGAAGGATCATTTTATAATATGTTTTAGGAGACTATGCATTGCACTTTATATTAATTCTTGCCAGTCATTAATGTCCATTGTTAAAAACTTTTTACTACGTTTCTCTGTTGTCAAAGTATAGTGACGTCACTGGAGTTCCTCCCTCTGTGTGACGTCATTAATTGAATGACTCTGCACTTTTTTGCTATAAATATGTGGAAGTTCATTGTGATCATGACATTCCCTGATAAAGGAGTTGGGAAATAACTCTGAAACGCGTAGGATAATAAAGAAGAATCGTTGATCCAGACATTCCCTTGTACTGGCTTCTTTTGTTCCTTTTCTGAAGTGGCAGCGCGGACCTCGAGGTACTGTGTCCTGGGAGCTGATTATACCACAGGGATCTGTGGAGAGTACGGTCCTGCAGCAGCTACTTATATTTGAGCGATCATCACCAGTTGTGGGTTTTCACAACTGTATCAGGTGAGCAGCCTCTTTGTATAAACATTTTTAGCCTTTTTTAAAGAAGGTATCACCCTATGTGCGCATTCTTGAATTTATAGACTGATGCCCTAGTTGGCACTGAAGAGCCTAGGCTGGGTCATGCATCATCTCTCACTGGTGACTGAATTAAGTACCTTTTTATATATCCTGAGCGCTCATCTCAGGGTATTGTGGTCTTACATGATTGGTTGTACAAGGTTGCTCCTTTATTGGTTTGGAATTCAAACCACATAATTCTCCTCTGAGCCAGCATAATTCTCCTGTGAGTAGTGTAGACAAAAAAAGGCTGAGGTAATTTACTTTAAATTGACAATACACAAACTTGAACAATGGGGCTCCAAGCTGACTGGCAAGAACCAATGAAGTAGCAAACATGAGATAACCAACAAAAGACCTCTACCTCAGGACAAATAAAGAACTTTAACCCCTGATACACATTGAAAAGGCTCTGTCATCACAGAAAGAGGATTTTTTTTTAAATAAAGATGGAGTCCCTAAGTGTGTTTTTGTTTTTTTTCAAATAAAAATAATTTTTCTGGGTGTTGTGTTTTTATTTAAACAATTTAATAGAAATTCATGGGGAGCATGTCTAATATTGGCGTGACCCCATGAATTTCGGGCTTAGGGCCATCTGATAATAAAAAGCTGGCCCTAACCCTTTTATTACCCAGTGAGCCACTGCACCAGGGCCCTGGAAGAGTTGGGTTCAGCACCAGAACATGGCGCTTCAATGAAAACGCCATCTTCTGGGGTGGCTGCGGGCTGCCATTCGAAGCGGGTGGTGCCCAGAAGGCTTGGGCCTCCCTGCGCTGCGGATTCCAGTCCTCAGCTGCCTAGCTGTACCTGGCTGGAGATAGAAATCACGCAGAGCCCCACACATTTTTTTCTTTATTATTTCATGAAATTCATGAAATAATAAAAAATAAGGGCTTCCCGATATTTCTGTGTCCAGGCAGGTACAAATAGCTGGAGGTTGGGGGCAAGCCCGTTGCCGCCTGCTGTATCTGGCTGGCATGCAAAAAGAAGGCGAAGCCCACGTCAAAATTTTTCTGAAAAATCCATTAAACAATCCTATAAAAAGGGACTGCATCTTTATTAACCCATCGACCATGGTCAAGGGGTTAATAAAGATGCAGTCCCTTTCATTCATATTGTTTTTTGGATTTATAGAAAAAAAATTGACATTGGCTTCGCCGTATTTTTTGTATCCAGCCGGATACAGCAGGCAGCGATGGGCTGCCACCAACCCCCAGGTGCCTATTTGTAACTGGCGAGACACAACAATATAGGGGAGCCCCTTTTTTTTATATTATTCATGAATTTCATGAAATAATAAAAAAAAAATGCATGGGGCTCCGCACTATTTCTATGTCCAGCCAGGTACAGCTAGGCAGCTGGGGCTGGAATCCGCAGCGCAGGGAGGCCCAAGCCTTCTGGGCACCCCCCACTGTGAATGGCAGCCCGCAGCCACCCCAGAAGATGGCGCGTTCATTGAAGCGCTATGTTCTGGCACTGAAACATGGTTGTCGTGGTATGCAGCGCTACAAAGGAAAAGTCTTAGGCAGGAATGAGCTTACTGGGTACTTTACTTGGTCTTTCAACAGCAGTTTACGCAGTTTACAGTTCTTTAGTCACTTCAACACTTTTGCACTGCTCCGGGTTACTCAGACTGTGCAGCTCAGGTGGCTCCTTCCCGTTGCTCCCTCTAAGTCCGTTCAGGGACTGTTAGTCTCTCCTTTAGTGTCCTGTGATTAGGGTCCTAAAGTGCCCCCAGTCACTTCTACAGAGCCGGCTCTCTGGCTGTAGCGGCCTAGCCTCCAGTGTCCCAGGTATGGCTGTGGGATCACCAGGCTCCCTCTGTCAGTCACTGTTTCAGCTCAGGGTTCCTCCGGTCAGCTAAGATGTGTGCTGCTGCCGGGCCCTTGTCCTCCCACCTTCCTTCAGCTGTGGGGTGTCTCTGATTGCAGCTGTAGTCTCCCTCACCTCCGGCTAAGGAGCGTGCTTTCTCTCATAGGAAAACAGGAGAACAATATGAGCGTAATTGCTTATAAAATATATATTTATTAGAGGAAAACAGCCAATTTGTGAGTAGGTGAACATAAAAGCACGGCACAGGACAATGGTATTGTAGGTATTGCTTGCTCTCATTCAATAGAAGTAAATATAAAAAAGTAAAATTAAAAAGTTATGGCTGCTAAAAGAGGTCATGAAAGTGTAATTGTCATTTCAATAGAACTACCTCTCTACTCCATAGAACTTTACGAGTAGCAACTCTCATCTCTTAACTTAGTAAAATGATAAGTCTGTATAAACTGAAGACAGACTTTACCAGTGAATTAAGAGTAAATGAACAGTCCAAGAAGAGAGAGAAGCAGATTTCTATTATAGAATACGGTATATTACAAAAAGTTCTTACATTATGTAGTTTTAAGTTGTGAAAAAAGGTTAAAAGAATTCATAGATGGACTGGTCCACCGAAGCATAGGAAGACTCTCCGGTGGTTCCAGGGACCAGCCCCGTTAATTGCTTTGGATACACCTCCCTGTTCTTTACTGGGTTGAAAAATCTGGAAAAGCGGTGTAAGCTTATTACTATTACCTTCAGCTACATACTGCAGCTCACTCTGCATACTGTCCAGAATGCTGTTGTTATGATTAGGCTGGCTTCACACCATGGTTTTTTTCCTGTCCGTGGGGATCCTGTTTTTTTGCAGGATCACATGGACAGGAACGGACAGACCTGGATTTGGATGCTGGGAGGAGCTCAAGTCTGCAAAGCACAGGCAAGTGGTGTCAGGGCTGACTTTCACTCTTGCAATTGCGAAAGGGAAAGTAATAGTTAAAAAAAAATTTAAAAAAATGCTCACCTCTCTGCCGAGGGTCCCGCGATGCGAGGCATCCATCTCCGATGGCTGCAGCACCTTAATAAGCTGACCGGGCGGGGCAACCTGATCAGCTGATGTGTCAAATTGACAGCATCAGCTGAGCGGTTTAAATCGCCAGCCGATTGGTTTTGGCGGGCGATTTAAACCGCTCAGCTGATGCAGTCCTGTGACACATCAGCTTATTGGGTTGCTGCCCCTTTCCAGTCAGCTGATTAAGGTCCTGCAGCAATCGGAGGTGGACGCTAGTGATGAGCGAGTACTAAAATGCTCGGGTGCTCGAAGCTCGGGCCGAGCATCCCGAGATACTCGTGTACTCGACCCGAGTACCGAGCCCAATGTTATCCTATGGGAGACCCGAGTATTTTTATGAAATGACCGCCAGCAGCATGTAGAAACCCTAAAAATGTCACAAAAGTGTCAGAAGAGTGCTCAAATGACATGGCAACACCATGAGGAAGACCCCTGGAAGCATTTCTCACTCAAAAGTCACAGCTGCGACCAATGTTGTCCGAGTTTCACGCCAATTTTACGGAGTCACCAGAAAACCTTCCAAAATGACACTAAAATGAATATTCAGGGTGGAAATGTTAAGGGCACATACCCAATAGTGAGATACAGCTGGTGTTTGTGATTACATGAAAGATTTTACGTGAAAACATTGTGCGGCACTCCGATGACCCTGAGAAGAGACGTACATGAAGCTCTGTCTTGACATAATGTGCCCATTTTGAGGAACTGGGTCTATTGTAGTATTTTCCTTTGCCAGGGCAGTCCAAAATTGGGAGGTTCACCAATGCCCCTGGATAGAGACGTGCATGAGGGCCTGTAAACCTGAAGTGCCCATTGTAAGGAAGTGGGTGTATTGTAGTATAGCCCTTTGGCAGGGCAGCCAAAAATTGGGAGGCTCCACATTGTCCCTGCATAGAGACGTGCATGAGGGCCTGTAAACCTGAAGTGGGTGTATTGGAGTATAGCCCTTTGGCAGGGCAGCCAAAAATTGGGAGGCTCCACATTGTCCCAGGATAGAGACGTGCAGGGGGGCCTGTAAACCTGAAGTGGGTGTATTGTAGTATAGCCCTTTGGCAGGGCAGCCAAAAATTGGGAGGCTCCACAATGACCCATGCATACAGACATGCATGAGGGCCCGTAAACCTCAATTGGGTTTATTGTAGTATGGCCCTTTTGCAGGGCAGCCAAAAATTGGGAGGCTCCACATTGTCCCAGGATAGAGACGTGCAGGAGGGCCTGTAAACCTGAAGTGGGTGTATTGTAGTATAGCCCTTTGGCAGGGCAGCCAAAAATTGGGAGGCTCCACAATGACCCATGCATACAGACATGCATGAGGGCCTGTAAACCTCAATTGGGTGTATTGTAGTATAGCCCTTTGGCAGGGCAGCCAACAATTGGGAGGCTCCACATTGTCCCTGGATAGAGACGTGCATGAGGGCCTCAAAACATTTTTCCCATTGAAAAGGAGTGGGTCTCCTGTTGTTGTAATGCCCATTCTAAAAGAATGGGCGAAAAAATTTACCAATGGGGGTATACCTGAAACAACAGCCTAACTATTGTAACGGTCATCATGGTGGCACATGAGGAGAAGGAGGAGCAGTCCAGCGATTAGCCAAAGTCCAGAAGTGTGTACCCATGGGTGAGTGGAGGTACATGGCAAATTCTCAGAACAAAATTTAAATTCCGCTGTCATTTGTTGGTGGTGTGGTGAAGTCTGGCCCAATACAACCCTTGTTCATCTTGATCAGAGTCAGCCTGTCAGCATTTTCAGTTGACAGGCGGGTGCGTTTATCAGTAATGATTCCACCTGCGGCACTGAAAACACGCTGTGACAAAACGCTAGCGGCAGGGCAGGCCAGGACTTCCAAGGCGTAGAGAGCCAATTCATGCCACGTGTCCAGCTTGGAGACCCAATAATTGTAAGGCACAGAGGAATCTCGCAGTACAGTTGTTCGATCTGCAAGGTACTCCTTCAGCATCTGGCCAAACTTAGCATTTCTTGTGGCACTACCCCGCACCTCAGGGGCTGTGGTACGTGAGGGGCTGAGAAAACTGTCCCACATCGTAAAGACTGTTCCCCTACCTCTGGCGGATTGGACTTGTGCCCCTCTCGGCTGTACGCCTTGGTTGTCCACCGATTCCTGAACTATACCGCTAGCGTTTTGTGAGGGGAATGCTTTGCCCACTTCCGTGACTATGGCCTTCTGGAACTGCTGCATTTTGGCTGACCTCTCCGCCTCAGGAATGAGAGACATAAAGTTCTCCTTGTAGCGTGGGTCTAAGAGTGTTGCCAACCAGTACTGATTGTCGGCCAAGATGTTCTGAACGCGAGGGTCACGAGCCAGGCAGCTTACCATAAAGTCAGCCATGTGCGCCAGACTCTTAACAGCCATCACTTCCGTATCCTGACCAACACGATGACTGAACATGCTCTCCTCCTCCTCCTCATCTCCCCTGTCCTCTGGCCAGCCACGCTGAAACGAGGGTATGACTGGTGTGCATGTCATATCCTCAATTTGGCCAGAGACTTGCTCCATGTCTTCATCCTCCTCCTCGTCATAGTCCTCCACTGCACGTTGTGATGAGATGAGGCTGGGCTGTGTGTTATCACCCACACCCACTACTGTTTCTTGCTCCAAGTCATCGCGCTCCGCCTGCAATGCATCCTCTTTGTTTTTCAGCAGAGACCATTTTAGAAGGCAGAGTAGTGGTATGGTGACGCTAATAATGGCGTCATCGCCGCTCACCATCTTGGTGGAGTCCTCAAAGTTTTGGAGGATGGTACATAGGTCGGACATCCATATCCACTCCTCAGGTGTTATGTGTGGAGTTTGACCCATTTCCCGACGGCTTAGGTGATGCAGGTAGTCAACAACTGCCCTCTTCTGCTCACATATCCTGACCAACATGTGCAGAGTTGAATTCCAACGCGTGGGGACATCACACACCAGTCTGTGGGCCGTAAGACGCAAACGGCGCTGAAAGCCGGCAAGGCCGGCTGAAGCAGCAGGTGACTTGCGAAAATGTGCAAACAGACGGCGAACTTTTACCAGCAGTTCATACAGCTCTGGATATGACTTTAGAAACCTCTGAACCACCAGGTTGAGCACATGGGCCACGCATGGAACATACGTCAGCTGGCCTCGCCTCAAAGCTGCCACCAGGTTCCGGCCATTGTCACACACGACCTTTCCTGGCTTTAGGTTCAGAGGTGTGAGTCAGTGATCTGCCTGCTGTCTCAGAGCTGTCCACACCTCTTCTGCATTGTGGGGTTTGTCACCTATGCAGACTAGCATCAGCACAGCCTGTTGCCGCTTCGCAGAGGCAGTGCTGCAGTGCTTCCAGCTTGGGACTGGTGTGGAGGGTACAGTGGATGAGGATGCACAGCAGGAGGAGGCTGAGGAGCATGACATTCCGGAGCTGTAGAGTGTCGGTGAAACCCTGACAGAGGTAGGGCCTGCTATCCTTGGTGTGGGAAGGACGTGTTCCGTCCCTCGCTCAGACTGGGTCCCAGCCTCCACAATATTAACCCAGTGTGCCGTCAAGGAGATGTAGTGGCCTTGCCCACAAGCACTTGTCCACGTATCTGTGGTTAGGTGGACTTTGGCTGAAACAGCATTGTTCAGGGCACGTGTGATGCTTTGGGACACGTGGTTATGCAATGCGGGGACGGCACATCTGGAGAAATAGTGGCGGCTGGGGACCGAGTAACGTGAGACAGCAGCCGCCATCAGGTCGCGGAATGCTTCCGTCTCCACCAGCCGGAAAGGCAACATTTCTAGCGCTATGAGTCGCTAAATGTGAGAATTTAGGACTGTGGCATGTGGGGCGTTGGCAGCGTATTTGCGCCTGCGTTCAAAGGTTTGCTGAATGGATAATTGAACGCTGCCTGGGACAAGGACGTGCTTGACGGTGGTGTTATTTGTGCGTGGGCAACTTCAGGTGCAGGGCCGGAGGCTTGTTCGCGGCCAGCATGGACAGGGGATTGGCTCGCACGCACAACACGCAAAGACGTAGCAGTGACATCAGCAAGCACCGCTCCTCGACTCTGTTGTACTTCCCACAAAGTCGGGTGCTTGGCTGACATGTGCCTGATCATGCTGGTGGTGGTCAGGCTGCTAGTTTTCGTACCCCTGCTGATGCTGGCATGGCAGGTGTTGCAAATGGCCTTTTTAGAGTCATCTGGAGCCAACTTAAAAAACTGCCAGACTTGGGAAGACCTAACATTTGCACAGGCACCTTGAGTCGTGTTGTTGTTCCAGGGAACGGTTGCCTGCCTTCTGCCTGCGGACACGACCCTGCTTCGTACTGCCTGTTGGGAAGCTACGCCTCCCTGCCCCTGTGCACTGCTGTCCTCGCTCTGCATATCCTCCTGCCAGGTTGGGTCAGCTACTGGATCATCCACCACGTCGTCTTCCTCTTCCGCACCCTGATCCTCCTCCTGACTTCCTGGCAATTGTGTCTCATCATCGTCCACCCCTTGTTGAGACACATTGCCAACGTTCCGTTTGTGAGAACGTGGCTGCTCAAATATTTGGGCATCTGTACATACCATCTCCTCATCACCCACTTCAACAGGAGCTGGCGAGAGGCCAGATTCTGCGAATGGATACGTGAACAGCTCTTCCGAGTGTCCTAGTGTGGGATCAGTAATGTCCGTGGACGTGTACTCGGCCTGGTGGTAGGAAGGAGGATCAGGTTGGGAAATGTGTGGTGCAGTGTCACGGCTACTGACACTTGACCGTGTGGAAGACAGGGTGTTTGTGGAGGTGCCCATCTGACTTGAAGCATTATCCGCTATCCAAGTAACAACCTGTTGACACTGGTCTTGGTTCAAGAGTGGTGTACTGCTGCGGGCCCCAAGAATTTGGGACAGGACGTGCGAGCGAGTAGATGTGCCCCTCTGTTGTTACGAAATTAGTGCTTGCACACGACCTCGGCCTCTGCCTGCACCACCATCACGTTCACTTCCTTGTTCCTTGCCAACGCCCTTGCCAACGCCCTTGCGCATTTTGCCTGTATACAGCAACAACAGTCTGGTGACTGTTCAGGTCACAGGAAAGTAGGATTTTAGTCCCTAACCTGTATCAAGCTAGTAAGTACAACAGTCTGGTGACTTTTCAGGTCACAGGAGAGTAGGATTTTAGTCCCTAACCTGTATCAAGCTAGTAAGTACAACAGTCTGGTGACTGTTCAGGTCACAGGAGAGTAGTATTTTAGTCCCTAACCTGTATCAAGCTAGTAAGTACAACAGTCTGGTGACTGTTCAGGTCACAGGAGAGTAGGATTTTAGTCCCTAACCTGTATCAAGCTAGTAAGTACAACAGTCTGGTGACTCTTCAGGTCACAGGAAAGTTGGATTTTAGAACCTGCCTGTATCAAGCTAGTAAGTACAACAGTCTGGTGACTGTTCAGGTCACAGAAGAGTAGGGTTTTAGTCCCTAACCTGTATCAAGCTAGTAAGTACAACAGTCTGGTGACTGTTCAGGTCACAGGAGAGTAGGATTTTAGTCCCTAGCCTGTATCAAGCTAGTAAGTACAACAGTCTGGTGACTGTTCAGGTCACAGAAAAGCTTTGATACCGATCTGGATCACCCTGCCTATATCCTCCTAGATTAGTCCTGAGAAGGACTGTTGTGGTCAGCAGCAGTTTGCAGCCCTGCTCCAGATCTACCTATGAGGGCCGCTAATCTGTCCCTAAGCAGCAGCAGACACTCTCCCTACACTCACTGTCTGGATGGCTGTGTGCAGAGCACAGCGCGGCCGGGTCTTATAAAGGCTCGGTCACGCTGTGCAGGCCGGCCAATCACTGCATTGCCACAACTAACAGGTCTGTGGCATTGCAGTGGTCTGCCAGCCAATCCCTGCATGTGGGCTGGCTCTCTAAAGAGCGCCAACATGCAGGGATGAGGACCACGAGCACAGCACGAGTATCGCGAGATTACTCGGTGCTCGCCGAGTAGCCCGAGTACAGTGATATTCGTGCGAGTACCGAGTAGTCACAAGCATACTCGCTCATCACTAGTGCACGCCTCACATTGCAGGACACTCTGCAGAGATGTGAGCATTTATTTTTATTTTTAACCATTCCTTTCTTTAATTTCACTTTATCAGTTTATGTAGATATACTGCTAAAGTGAAATTACAGGAACAGAGCAGTTTTAGTGTACTGAGCATGCTCAGTACACTAAAACCGGATTCGGGAAATGATCCTGTTTTCTCAGATCCGGCGCCCATTGACCCCCATGATAAGTGTGCTGGATTGCCCTGGATTCGTTTCTGTCCAGTTTGGGCCGTTTTTTTCACCGGAGCCCAAAATCGCAGCAGTCTCTGATTTTGGGACCGGGAAAAAACAGGACAGAAACGAATCCAGAACTGAATTGGCAAAATCAGATGGCCATTTATGGCCAATCTGACACCATAGGGATACATAGGAGGCAAGACAGGATCCTGTTCTGTCCTTTTCAAAATGGACAGAACAGGTTCCCAAAATGTGGTGTGAAGCCAGCCTTAGCTGTCATCTTATCACCCCTCTTCTCTGGTGTTAGGGGTACTTCACAAACTGCAACATCGCTAGCGATACCGCTGAAACGTCACAGGTTTTGTGACGTAACAATGACCTCTCCAGCGATGTTGCAGTGTGTGACACACACCTGGCCCCTGCTGTGGGGTCGCTGATTGCTACAAATCATTCAGGACCATTTTTTGGTCCTTATTCTCCAGCTGGTCAGCACTCATTGCTGTGTGTGACAGCGAGAGACCAACGACCAGTGACCTCACAGCCAATGCCCTGCACTGCACATTAGATGCTGGGCACTGGTAACCAGAGTAAACACTGGGTAACTAAGCAAAGATTAAAACTGACTGCTCTCTGCTGCTTCACCCGCTGGGCCAAACTAAAGTAAGCAACATTTATTATGACACTTCACTGAGGGCCCTTTTCCAGCCTCATCAAATGTCATGGGGGTGAAACAGTATAGGAGTGGGCCATCAGTTAGAAGTGAATGAAGGGCCCCCTCACACACAAATGGTAGACCTAATTTGTGAAGCTACAGAAAAAGTTCTAATCTGAGACAAATACAGGAGTGTACTACCGAGGAAGAGCTGCTCCCCCTCCTTCAGTAAAGGTGGACCACACTTGCAGTGTAAGTTTTAGCTTGTGTATACATGGCCTAAGGGCTCCTTTACACACTGAGACTTTCCAGCGATCCCACCATCGATCCAACTTGGCCGGGATCACTGGAAAGTCTCTCTGCAGTTGCTGGTGAGCTGTCAAACAGGCAGACTCACCAGCGACCAGTCAGCAGCGACATTGCTGGTAACCAGGGTAAACATCGGGTAACTAAGCAGCGCGCATTGCTTAATAACCCAGTGTTTACCCTGGTTACCAGTGTCCTCCCACTTACAGGCTGGGCTAAGCGGGAGGACGCTGGTAACCAGGGTAAACACCGAGTAACTAAGCAGCGCGTGCTGCTCAGTTACCTGGTGTTTACCCTGGTTACCAGTGCCCAGCATCTAATGTGCGACGCTGGGCATTGTCTGTGAGTTTACTGATCGTTGGTCTTTCGCTGTCACACACAGCGATGCCTGTTGACCAGCGGGAGACCAAGGACCAAAAAATGGTCCTGAACGATTTGTAGCGATTAGTGACCTCACAACAGAGGCCAGGTTGCTGATGCGTGTCACACACTGCAACATCCCTGGAGAGGTCGCTGTTACGTCATAAAATATGTGATGTTTCAGCGATATCGCTAGCGATGTTGCAGTGTGTGAAGTACCCCAAAGATTCTTTCATGGGAGAGAATTGGATTATGCTAATGAGATTCAGCTCAAACTCTGGTCAAAATTGGCATGAGAAAAAAAAGTGTTGGCTGACACTGGTCCACATTACAACATTTGACCTAATGCTATCTGACAAAATATCGGATAGTACTCTGCTGTGTTGGGGTGCTTTCACATCAGCTGTTTTTACCGATCGCGGCATATGCGGTGAAAAAAACGCATCTGCTGCGATTACCGCATAACTGCTGCACTTGCGGCACAGTTGCGGCAAGCCCCATGCAATGTCTATGGGGCTTGCAGTAAGTGTGCGGCAGGTGCGGCAAGTGCGGTTTCGGCACTTGCGGCAGGTGCGGCCGCGAAAAAAACGCGGTCAGCCGCGTTTTTTTAGCGGCCGCACCTGCCGCAAATGCCGATACCGCACTTGCCGCAAGCCCGCATAGACATTGTATGGGGCTTGCCGCAACTGTGCCGCAAGTGCAGCGGTTATGCGTCAATTGCGGCAGATGCGTTTTTTTCACCGCATCTGCCACGATTGGCGAAAACCGCTGATGTGAAAGTACCCTTATAGGCTCATGTGAGTGAGCCCTCATACTTAGTCTAAATTGACATGTCCAGTAATTATAGATTAGAGCAGATCCTGCAACAATCAGTTGGCAAAAATGTTGAACGAACACAACTTTTTTGTCTGTTCTGAAAAACTTTTATTTTGCAGGATGTGTCTTTTTAACATGGGAGTGTAAGGAAAACAGATCCGTTTAATGATTGCTACTTAGCCCCCCATTTTTCTTTCATTTGTAAAAAAAATCATTGCATGATTTTTAAATAATTACCGTATATACTCGCGTATAAGCCGACTTTTTCAGCCCAAAATTTGGGCTGAAAAGTCCCCCCTCGGCTTATACGCGAGTATACAGTATATATACATATATATACATCATATATGTATATATACTGCAGCAGCCCCGGAGGTATACAGGCCCCCCCCATCAAGCTCCAGGGCCCCCCCCTTGCGCGGCAGCCTGTAAAGGAAAATCATACTTGCCAGTGTCCTGTCGCGCCGTCCGCAGCTGCTGACACGCGATCCCGGGCTTCATTCAGCGTCTTCCGCATTCCTTTAGTCGCGGGCAATGACGTCATTGCCCGCGACTACAGGAAGTCGGAAGCCGGAAGACGCTGAATGAAGCCCGGGATCGTCATGTCGGCAGCTGCGGACGGCGCGACAGGACACTGGCAAGTATGATTTTCCTTTACAGGCTGCCGCGCAAGGGGGGGCCTGTATACCTCCGGGGCTGCGGCTGTATACAGCCCTGGGGCTGTGGCTGTATACAGCCCTGGGGCTGCGGCTGTATACAGCCCTGGGGCTGCTGCTGTATACAGCCCTGGGGCTGCTGCTGTATACAGCCCTGGGGCTGCTGCTGTATACAGCACTGGGGCTGCTGTATACTACCTAAGGGCTGCTGTATACTACTACTAGGGCTGCTGTATACTACCACTGGGGCTGCTGTATACACCACTAGGGCTGCTGTATATACCTCTGGGGCTGCATATACCTCTGGGGCTGCATATGGGGCTGCATATACCTCTGGGGCTGCATATGGGGCTGCATATACCTCTGGGGCTGCATATGGGGCTGCATATACCTCTGGGGCTGCATATGGGGCTGCATATACCTATGGGGCTGCATATACCTCTGGGGCTGCATATACCTCTGGGGCTGCATATGGGGCTGCATATACCTCTGGGGCTGCATATGGGGCTGCATATACCTATGGGGCTGCATATACCTCTGGGGCTGCATATGGGGCTGCATATACCTCTGGGGCTGCATATGGGGCTGTATATACCTCTGGGGCTGCATATGGGGCTGCATATACCTCTGGGCTGCATATGGGGCTGCATATACCTCTGGGGCTGCATATGGGGCTGCATATACCTCAGGGGCTGCATATGGGGCTGCATATACCTATGGGGCTACATATACCTCTGGGGCTGCATATACCTCTGGGGCTGCATATACCTCTGGGGCTGCATATGGGGCTGCATATGGGGCTGGGGCTGCATATACCTCTGGGGCTGCATATACCTCTGGGGCTGCATATACCTCTGGGGCTGCTGTATACTACCACTGGGGCTGCTGCTGTATACTACCACTGGGGAGGCTGCTGTATACCTCACTGCTGGGGGTTGTATACCTGTGCTGGAGTCCACCCTCGGCTTATACGCGAGTCAATAAGTTTTCCCAGTTTTTGGGGGCAAAAGTAGGGGGGTCGGCTTATACACGGGTCGGCTTATACACGAGTATATACGGTACATTTAATTTTATTGCGTGAAAACAGTATTTGATCACCTGCCAACCAGCAAGAATTGTGGCTCTCACAGACCTGTTATTTTTTTCTTTAAGAAGCATGGCAGATGATCATGTGGTCAGATGATACCAAAATAGATCTTTTTGGTATTTTGGTATTAACAACACTTGGCGTGTTTTGAGGAAGAAGAATGGGTACAACCCCAAGAAAACAATCCCAACCATGAAGCTTAGGTGTGGAAACATCATACCTTGGGTGTGCTCTTTTGTAAAGAAGACAGGGCGACTGCACTGTATTAACCCCTTCACCCCCGAGCCCATTTTTGCTTATTTTAGCCTTAATGCCCGAGCCATTTTTTGCAATTCTGACCAGTGTCCCTTTATGAGGTTATAACTCTGGAACGCTTCAACCGATCCTAGCGATTCTGAGATCGTTTTTTCGTGACATATTGGGCTTCATGTTAGTATTAAATTTAGGTCAATAATTTTTGCGTTTATTTGTGAAAAAATCAAAAATATGGCAAAAATTTTGAAAATTTCGAAATTTTCAAATTTTGAATTTTTTTTCTGCTAAACCAGAGAGTTATGTGACACAAAATTGTTGATAAATAATATTTCCCACATGTCTACTTTATATCAGCACAATTTTGGAAAAAAAATTTTTTTGGGGTAGGAAGTTATAAGGGTTCAAAGTTCATCAGCAATTTTTCATTTTTCCACCAAAATTTACAAAACCATTTTTTTTAGTGACCACATCACATTTGAAGTCCGTTTGAGGGGTGTACATGACAGAAAACACCCACAAGTTATACCATTCTAAAAACTGCACCCCTCAAGCTACTCAAAACTACATTCAAGAAGATTATTAACCCTTCAGGTGCTTCACAGGAACTAAAGCAAAGTGGAAACAAAAAATGGATATTTAAATTTTTCCAACAAAAATGTTCTTTTAGCCTCAAATCTTTCATTTTCACATGGGCAACAGCATAAAATGGATCCTAAAGTTTGTTGGGCAATTTCTCCTGAGTATATCGATACCTCATATGTGGTCATAAACAACTGTTTGGGCGCACGGCAGGGCTCAGAAGGGAAGGAGCGCAATTTGACTTTTGGAGCTAATTTTCCATTCAAAAAGTGAAATTGCGCTCCTTCCCTTCTGAGCCCTGCCGTGCGCCCAAAGAGTGGTTTATGACCACATATGAGGTATCGATGTACTCAGGAGAAATTGCCCAACAAATTTTAGGATGAACTTTATGCTGTTGGCCATTTGAAAATTTAAAAAATTAGGCTAAAACAAAATTTTTGTGAAAAAAAAAAGTACTTTTTAATTTTTACAGATCAATTTGTGAAGCACCTGGGGGTTCAATATGCCCACTACCCATCTAGATAAGTTCCCTGGGGTGTCTAGTTTCCAAAATGGGGTCACTTGTGGGGGAACTCCAATGTGTAGGCACACAGGGGCTCTCCAAACGCAACATGGTGTCCGCTAACAATTTGAATGGAAAATCAGGTCAACTTGTTAGCGGACACATGTCACGTTTGGAGAGCCCCTGTGTGCCTACACATTGGAGCTCCCCCACAAGTGACCCCATTTTGGAAACTAGACACCCCAGGGAACTTATCCTGATGGGTTGTGAGCATATTGAACCCCCAGGTGCTTCACAAATTAATCCGTAAAAACGAAAAAGTACTTTTTTTCCACTTTTTTTTTTTTTTCCCATTTATTCGTGAAGCACCTGGGGGTTCAATATGCCCACTACCCATCTAGATAAGTTCCCTGGGGTGTCTAGTTTCCAAAATGGGGTCACTTGTGGGGGAACTCCAATGTGTAGGCACACAGGGGCTCTCCAAACGCAACATGGTGTCCGCTAACAATTTGAATGGAAAATCAGGTCAACTTGTTAGCGGACACATGTCACGTTTGGAGAGCCCCTGTGTGCCTACACATTGGAGCTCCCCCACAAGTGACCCCATTTTGGAAACTAGACACCCCAGGGAACTTATCCTGATGGGTTGTGAGCATATTGAACCCCAGGTGCTTCACAAATTAATCCGTAAAAACGAAAAAGTACTTTTTTTCCACTTTTTTTTTTTTTTCCCATTTATTTGTGAAGCACCTGGGGGTTCAATATGCCCACTACCCCTCTAGATAAGTTCCCTGGGGTGTCTAGTTTCCAAAATGGAGTCACTTGTGGGGGAGCTCCAATGTTAAGGCACACAGGGGCTCTCCAAACGCGACATGGTGTCCGCTAACAATTCCAATTGTTAGCAAACACCAGGTTGCGTATGGAGAGCCCCTGTTTGCCTACACATTGGAGTTCCCCCACAAGTGACCCCATACACATATAATCATATATAATCACACATATAATATAATTACACATATAATTACACAACTGTACCCAGCCTTTCAGAAGGACAGGTCACCGTGAGGCGAGGCCTGGCCTTTCTGCAGGAAGGGATTTGTTCTAGCACCGGAATAAGACCCCCAAAGCCATGGTAAAGACTAAGGGGGCACTTATCGTAGTGCATGTCAGGTTGGTGTGTTGTAGTGTACATCAGGGTGTGTGTCAGGTTGGTGTGTTGTAGTGTACATCAGGGTGTGTATGTCAGGTTGGTGTGTTGTAGTGTACATCAGGGTGTGTGTGTGTTTGTGTATGATGTTGTGGGTGCATGTCAGTCTGGGGTCGTGTGATAGATTTCGAAACATCCAAAGATACACAAACCTGGTTTGTCAGGGCACGTTTTACATTGGGTTTGGACGGTCGTTCTGTTCCCCCTTTGATGGCAGACCCGGCACCTTTTTCTTGGCCCCTTCTCTGCAAAATGTTGCCCTGGTACCACGCGGGAATATCGAGTTCCAGGAGTGCTGGGGCCCCCTTCATCTTCTACTCTTCGTCTTCCTCTTTCTTCTCTTGGTCTTCGTTCTCGTCCTCCTTCTTCTCTTGGTCTTCGTTCTCCTCCATTCAACAGGGCCTTGATCACCTTCACCTGGAACTCAAGAAAGGTGTTAGTGGTGTGACCTGCACATCGTGACAGCAAGTATGCATTATACATTGCCATTTGGACAATGTACACGGCCAGTTTTTTGTACCACTTCCTCGTTTTCCGCGTGGCCCTGTAGGGCTTGAGGACTTGATCAGAACGATCAACTCCTCCCATGTTCTTATTGTACCCCAGGACACATTCCGGTTTGTGGACCTGTCCTGGGTTACCTCTGGTGGTGGTGGCCCTGGTGCCGGGACCATGGATCGTGGTCAAGATAAAGACATCCCTTCGGTCTTTGAACTTGACCAGTACCATGTTGCCGCTACATTGAGCTCGGCTCTCACCTCTTGGGAGAGGCTGCTCAATTAGCGGCATAGGGAGATCCCTCTTGTTTCTGCGCACAGTACCGCAAGCGGCGGTAGTTCTGGCAGAGAGGGATCTGAAGAGCGGGACACTTGTATAAAAGTTATCAACGTATAGATGATAACCTTTATCAAGTAGTGGGTGGATCAAATCCCACACTATTTTCCCGCATACCCCCAGAGCAGGGGGACACTCTGGGGGCTCGATCCTCGAATCCTTCCCCTCATACACTCTAAAGTTGTGAGTGTACCCTGAGGTACTCTCACAAAGCTTGTAGAGCTTTATCCCATACCTGGCCCTCTTGCTGGGAATGTATTGGCGGAAACTAAGCCTACCTTTGTAAAGGACGAGGGATTCGTCCACACAAATTTCCCGTTTGGGAACGTACACTTCAGCAAACTTGCTGCTGAAGTGGTCGATGACCGGTCGAATTTTGAACAATCTGTCAAAATTCGGGTCATTACGGGGAAGGCTGTCAGTGTTGTCCCTAAAGTGGAGAAATTTATGGATGGCGTCGAATCTGTTTCGGGCCATCACTTCGCCGTACACTGGAGTTAGAAAAAACTTATCTGTACTCCAGCATTGGCGCATTTCTGGTCTGTTCACAATCCCCATATGAAGTATCAAACCCCAGTATTTCATAATTTCTCCAGAGTCCACAGGAGTCCAAGAAGAAAAGATGGAATCTGGGTTTTGGACCAGAAACTGTTGGGCGTACAGGTTCGTCTGCTCCACCATGAGCCTCACAAAGTCCTCAGAGAAAAAGACTTTGAAAAAGTCAATTTCCCTGAAGTTTGTGGCCTCAAACAGGATTCCTGATTGGGGAATAAAATCAGGAATCTGTGGAGTGTACCGATCAGGGACGGGGATCCACACAGGGGCCCTGGTGCTAGGTTGGGCATGCCTAGCACCAGGTGGAGGGTTACTCACTGACGGCTGTGGGTCTTCCTCCGACTCCTCTTCTCCAGGCTCAGACTCCTCTTCCTCGGACTCCTCTTCCTCTTCCTCTGGCTCCGGACGATCTCTTGTCCTCCGCCGTCTTCGTGGTGGTGGCGAGTCGGTGTCACTGCTGCAGATTTCACTGTCGGAGGAAGAATGTGAGGAATAGTGGAACGTGGGGTCCACTTCCTCACTGTCAGCATCGGAGGCAAGTATAGCGTATGCCTCCTCAGCCGAGTACACCCTTTGTGACGTTGATGAGCGGGACGGGCGGGACGGGCGGGACATGTTGTATGTGCTGTGTGCGTGTGTAAAAAAAAAAAAAAAAGTAAACTTTTTATTAGTGTGCGTGTATGTGAACGTTAACTGGTGTAACTTTCGGGACGACGGTCAGTCAGGGGCGGCGGACGACGACAGTCAGTCAGGGCGGCGGACGACGACGGTCTGTCAGGGGCGGCGGACGACGACAGTCAGGGCGGCGGACGACGACGGTCAGTCAGGGGCGGCGGACGACGACGACAGTCAGGGGCGGCGGACGACGGTCAGTCAGGGGCGGCGGACGACGACGACAGTCAGGGGCGGCGGACGACGACGGTCAGTCAGGGGCGGCGGACGACGACGGTCTGTCAGGGGCGGCGGACGACGACAGTCAGGGGCGGCGGACGACGACGGTCAGTCAGGGGCGGCGGACGACGACGACAGTCAGGGGCGGCGGACGACGGTCAGTCAGGGGCGGCGGACGACGACGGTCAGTCAGGGCGGCGGACGACGACGGTCAGTCAGGGGCGGCGGATGACGACGGTCAGTCAGGGGCGGCGGACGACGACAGTCAGTCAGGGGCGGCGGACGACGACAGTCAGTCAGGGGCGGCGGACGACGACAGTCAGTCAGGGGCGGCGGACGACGACAGTCAGTCAGGGGCGGCGGACGACGACGGTCTGTCAGGGGCGGCGGACGACGACAGTCAGGGGCGGCGGACGACGACGGTCAGTCAGGGGCGGCGGACGACGACGACAGTCAGGGGCGGCGGACGACGGTCAGTCAGGGGCGGCGGACGACGACGGTCAGTCAGGGGCGGCGGACGACGACGGTCAGTCAGGGGCGGCGGACGACGACGGTCAGTCAGGGGCGGCGGACGACGACGGTCAGTCAGGGGCGGCGGACGACGACGGTCAGTCAGGGGCGGCGGACGACGACAGTCAGTCAGGGGCGGCGGACGACGACAGTCAGTCAGGGGCGGCGGACGACGACAGTCAGTCAGGGGCGGCGGACGACGACGGTCAGTCAGGGGCGGCGGACGACGACGGTCAGGGGGTCACTCGGGCCAGGCAGCGGTCGGTCAGGGGGTCACTCGGGCCAGGCAGCGGTCGGTCAGGGGTCACTCGGGCCAGGCAGCGGTCGGTCAGGGGGTCACTCGGGCCAGGCAGCGGTCGGTCAGGGGGTCACTCGGGCCAGGCAGCGGTCGGTCAGGGGGTCACTCGGGCCAGGCAGCGGTCGGTCAGGGGGTCACTCGGGCCAGGCAGCGGTCGGTCAGGGGGTCACTCGGGCCAGGCAGCGGTCGGTCAGGGGGTCACTCGGGCCAGGCAGCGGTCGGTCAGGGGGTCACTCGGGCCAGGCAGCGGTCGGTCAGGGGGTCACTCGGGCCAGGCAGCGGTCGGTCAGGGGGTCACTCGGGCCAGGCAGCGGTCGGTCAGGGGGTCACTCGGGCCAGGCAGCGGTCGGTCAGGGGGTCACTCGGGCCAGGCAGCGGTCGGTCAGGGGGTCACTCGGGCCAGGCAGCGGTCGGTCAGGGGGTCACTCGGGCCAGGCAGCGGTCGGTCAGGGGGGTCAACACCGAGCAGACCGGACCGGTGAGAACGAGCTCTGGGGAGGGGGGAGAGAGCAAACTCAGGGGAGGGGGGAGAGAGAGCAAACTCAGGGGAGGGGGGAGAGCAAACTCAGGGAAGGGGGGGGGGAGAAGACAAAAGGGGAGGGGGGGGGAGAGAGGACAATGGGGAAGGGGGAGGGGGAGAGGACACCAGGGGAGGAGGAGAGGGGTACTTACAATCAACAGCAGCAGCGGCGGTGGCAGCAGCGGCGGCGGCGGCGGCGATCGGCGGTGGCAGCAGCGGCGGCGGCGATCGGCGGCGATCGGCGGCGGGGGGCTCACACCACGTGGGCACGGTCGGTGGCAGCGGAGGGCTGCAGGGGTGCACGCTCATCAGCGTCCACCGACAGAGTGGAGCTGATGAGCTCGGTGGCCATATTGTGAACATCCCCCTGCACATCTGATTGGAGGGCTTGCATCACATGGATGCTAGCCCCCAATCAGATCGGGGGGGGGGCACACACACCTCACAGTGCCCCAGCCAATGCCTGATACTTTGAGCATCAGGCTATGGCCATAATGAAAACATTACACCAATTTCTATTGGTGTAATGTTTCAATCATCACTATTGACTAGTTGTCACTTAACTAGCCAATCGGAGGGCTCCTAGCCACGGGGGGGGGAAATCCCCTCCCGTGGGGTCATCTAGAGGTTGTCCCCTATCTGCGGCTCTATTAACCCTTTCGTGAACCCGGTTAATAGAGCCGCAGCAAGGGGGAAACCGCGATGACGCAGCGTATGCGCCATCGGGCGGGAACGGTGATGTTTCCATGGCGCATACGCTGCGCGCGCCCGGGCGGGAAGGGGTTAAAGGGAGAATGGATGGGGTCATATATCACGACATTTTGGCCAACAACCGATTTCACGCAGTAAGAGCATTGAAGATGAGCATGGCCAGGTCTTCCAGCATGATAATGACCCGAAACACCCAGTCAGGGCAACTAATGAGTGGCTCCATAAGAAGCATTTCAATGTCCTAGAGTGGCCTAGTAAGTCTCAAGACCTGAACTCAATGGATAATTTTTGGAGAGAGCTGAAATTCAATGTTGCCCAGCGGCAGTCCCGAAACAAGGGCCAAAACTCCTGGTGCAGTGTGTGGAAACAGAGGAAATGTCTGACCTCTGTAATTGCATAAAATTTCTGAATAAAATATTATGTTCTGTTTTTCAATTGTGTCAAATAGTTAATACATGCAATAAAATGGAAATTATTCAGGTAGCAATAATACAATGTGATTTTCAGGATTTTTTTCTTAGATTCTGTCTCTCACAGTTGAAGTGTACCTATGATAAAATTACAGACCTCTCCATTCTTTGTATTTGTGAAAACTTGCAAAATTGGCAGCATATCAAATACTTATTTTCCCAACTGTAGCTGTCGGTGAGGTACCATTGTCTCAAGCTGGCAAGGACCAGATATGGTAGGACGCTCAATGAAGGAGACCACCATTCTAAAATAAGCTCTATTTTAATGATAACTTGTACATGTACTTGCCATAAGTACATGGCAGGTTCGAGGCTTCTTGAAAACTTCTATTACAACATGGACCATTTTTTATACACAGTCTATTATTTCTCCAAAATCATTTTCTTTGCTGTTTCAGCACAATCTTGATTTCTTCAGCAAAACCAAGGTCAGCACTACAGTCCAGTTAGTGAGAATTCTAATCTCAACACAGGGTTCCTCTTAAAGGAAATAATATGACAATATGACCAGACTTAGCTCCTCTATTTGTCATGTATTGGGAACTTCTACCTGGGACACTCTCTATGCGTCACTCACCGTTACATCCTGGCTGGTTACTTCTCTGAGTTACAAACTCGGGGCCGTAACACTAGGCGTCCTGTTCCAGTGCCCATCTCCTCTCAATCACTCTGTACTTCCACCAACTCTCTATCTTTCTTGGCAAACTGGATCACGCTATCCTGTACCTCAGTTTCCTCTCACATCAGGAACACCTACATCATGTAGTTCTGCTCACTACTAGAGATGAGTGAACCTTTTGAAGTTCAGGTTCGGCTTGGTTTGCCGAACGGGCATATGTTCGATGAATAGATTGGCGAACATTGTCATTAGTATCATTTATCAGACTCAGACACTAATAACGTTAACATAGGCACTTAGCACAGACTATAATAAGTCTCCAAGACACATACTGTATATCAATATACACAGTATATGTAAGGAAAGTCCAACGGGATCAGCAGAATCCATTTCAATAGTGTAAAGTCCATTAAGGTCAGAGTCCATTAAGGGCTTTAAGGTGTAGTGCAAATGCTGCAGTCCCACTAATCCATCAGCGGGAAACATAACCGGCACTAAACTTGGGAAGGGGAGAAATAAAATTAACAAAAAAACCAGGCCTTGCTCTTTGGAGAACTCAAAAATAATTGAAAAAAGTCCTTCTCCAGGCAAAATGCCAACTGAGGGGTGGGTCAGCAACCAAAAAACATGCCTTTTTAAGGGAAGTCCAGTTTAATTGGAGTAAAAACTGTCAAGTAGCTTTCACATCGCTGTACGGGATGAGGGTCTTCATTCTTCATGGTAGTCCGCTGCTGGACGGTTTCAGGGGTTCACAGGAGCTACTCCTCCAGGGGCATTCTCTACCACCACCTGTCCACTCCCCATCATGGCCACTGCTGGAGAAGAGGATGGAGGAATTAGGGGATGGCCACCTCCTCTAGGGCAGATAAGGGTCTGTTGCTCAAGTTGCCCCTAAGAATCCTGTGGGTTTGGGTTCATCTGGCTGGCTAACCAAGAGAGGTCTGGTCTCCATCCGATGCAACGTTTTCTCCAGGTCGGTCTCCTGCTGCCAATTTTCAAACATGTAGGCCATGGCAACCTGACTTACACGAACCATGAACCACCATGTGCTGCCCTTCACCTTCATGAAGGTGACCTCCTCCCCAACATAGAATATGCAGAGTCTTTTGGAAAGATGGTTACACAGCAGGGAGGATTGGTTGATGTAGCACTGATGACCAGTACCTTCTTCGGCTATGAAGCCAAACCCCTTTGCTGGATGAATGCCACACCATGCTTGGGTACATCGATTATCAAAGTCATTGGCTTTAGGCCCATGCAACCACTGTCTCTTGGGTGATGGCTTTCACAAGCCGAATTTCCTAAAGAAAGGAGAAAGGCCGGGGTGGTTTATGCCATAACGGATAGTTGTTTGGAGAGGTAAGGGTCCCCACATGGCATTCTCCCAATCAAAGGCTTCTGGCGGTGCTACACAAGACTGGAAAAGAGGGCCTTCGGCCTCTACCACCTCCTCCTTTTCCTCATCCTCATCCTCCTCATTCACCTCATCATGCTCCTGTATTTGCTGATCCAGCGGCAGCGGAACCAGCTGCAGGTGTAATAACACCAGGCATGCTACAAGATCCTCCTGATTGTGACATCTGCTGCTCCCGGCTGGCATGGGGAATGGCTCACCTCCTGACTTTGATCTCCTCAGCACCTCCACTGGCATCGAAGCCCAGTGCTGAATCCTGATCTTGCTGCATATGAGTCCCAATAAGGGTAGCGCGGTGGAGCTCCAGGTGACATATGAGTCCTGTGTGGGTTTCTACGGTTCTGGTGCTGAAGCACCCTCTGCCCCTGTGGTGTTGAGGAAGATGATATCTTCCAGAGCTGGCGTATCTTGCGATAGATCCATCATTATCATCACTAACTGCGTACTGCATGCACACAGTAGCAAAGTGTAGCAGAGTGTGTATAACACTTGTGCGGGTTTTTTCTGGAATCTGATAGCTAGGGTAAGATAAGACAGAGGCAAGGTTTAAGTTCAAGTCTATATTTAACAATTGTGCAAACAAACAGGGTCTGGTGCAGATGCAGCAAACAGCTAGGAGAGCAAATAAGAGGGCTAACTACAGTCTTTCAGGAAATAGTTCTGAAACCCTGCTAGGCCAGCAGCAGAAATAGGTCAGATAAACAGTTCACACAATAAGCCAGAAGACAATCAGTAAGTACTTGTTCACACTGTGAGGTAGGTAGCGTAATAGTCCCTGAGCAAACACAGTTACAAACTTTGGCACAGTGCGGTGCAGCTAATACTAAAGTCCTGAAAACAATTCAGAGCACCGCACTTGCAAATAATAAACAAACTGGGTTGTAGGAACACAACCTTTAGTATTTGCAGGGCTTACATGCGGTATAGAGTACAGATGTAAGCTGGAAGCAGGAACAATCCTCTAGTGAGCACAGCCTGTTGCTGGAAGGCAAGCTGAGAACAGGTGAGGCCAGCAGAGTAGATAATTGCAGAGTAGATGGAAGAACCAACGCAGAATAACTGGAGATGGAGCAAAGTCAGCTGATGCACTGAGGAGCCAGAGCAGAACTAAAATACTCAAGAAAGTCTGGGAGACAGACCGGAGGTTATATAAGCAGGAAGCCAGTAACACATGGACAGGACAAGGAGACACAAAAGGTAATCTAAAAAGAACAAGGGTTTGCGCCAAACTGCTATATTTATAAAAGGGGATCGGTGATATGACCCCCGTGCTCACCTTATTTAGTTGTGCCGACTGCACAACTAGTTTATGAGCTGAGTTGTGACCCCGTGGGATCTCCACACCGTCCGGAGCCTTGGAGAGGCAAATTCGTGTGATCCTCTGATGCACAGACTGCTGATCCAAGTGATCCTCTGAGAGAGTGGTGATTGATGTACGGCAGGTTCTGGAGGTCAAGCTGCTGGATATCACGCTTCCCAGCGGGAGGTTGAATGTGCGATTTAAAGAATGTGATATTGTGTTAGCGCTACAGACACAGCCAGAAACACCGCTCTACGAATAATTACCTTGCGGATTTATTGTACCAATATCAAGTACCCGGTCTCCACAACGCGTTTCGGCGCTAATTGCGCCTTTCTCAAGTGATTGCCGGGATACAAAATTAAAAATGCTTAAATAGTATACTAGACACAGGGGGAGGGACAAAATTAGGGGGGAGGGAATATTGCACAAGTCTATAGTAATACAAGTAACGGATTCTGATCAGAATCAATTGATCATTCACTATTTCACAGATATTGCACTGTATTCTATATAAAAACCAGGTAATTATGTTTATAATAATAAAACATTTATATGCATATACCATAACCAGAAAATTATTTTATATTATATAAAATTAATTAAAATTACCAAAAATACTTCTATTTAAAAGAATTTTTCCTAGTCTACCGTAAATATCATAAGAATTTTTCTTTTACATAAAATTATGAAAAATTATAACATAAAAAATTACATAAAAATGTGCACATAAAAAATTACATAAAAAATGTGCACATAATAAATGCGCACATAAAATGTGCACATAAAAAATGTGCACATAAAAATTATACATGAACATGCATGAAAAAATTCCATAAAAATTTCATAAAAAATATGATTCATATTTTGCTAAAATTTCACAATATAAAAATTATTATGTCTAGTGCTGTAATAGGTCAGAATATACAAATATCCTAAAATCCATTATTCACATGATATGTTAAATCGTGTTCTCCAAAGTCAAATTGAGACCTTCTGGTGATAAAGTGCCAATTTTGAAGATCCAAAATGATTCTCTTCTATTGAGAATCTGTATTTTATCTGTGACATCATTATCAATTTGTTCAATTATTGTGAGTTTTAATTTTGAGGCATCTCTATTGTGCATTAAATCAAAGTGTTTGGATACACTATGTTTTTGGAAACCTATGCTGATATTGTGTCTATGTTTGTTCAACCGTGCCCTCATGCTTTGAATTGTTCTACCTGTGTACTGTAGTCCGCACGGACACTCTAATAAATAAACAACAAATTTAGATGAACAATCCAATCTTTGTTTGATATCATATATGGAGTGTGTTGTATTTGATCTAAATTTCTTGTATCAACTCTGTCACTAGTAATTTGTCACACTATATTGACAGAAAGTGTCCGGTATCCTTAATGTACGAAGGGGTCAATGGTACAAGGGGGGATGTGGGCCTGGGGCCCCTCGGTCCCCTCCGCGTCTTCCTCGTCCGCGTCTTACTCAAGAGGTCAGGTATATAGGTGGCGATGTACCAGCAGGCGTTCCCCCTCCGTCGGGCTACACCTCATCGGACAGTGGAGACAGCAGCTACAATATGCCATTTGTACCCTATCCAATATACCCACCACAGCGTTTTTTAGGCCAGAGACGCGGACGAGGAAGACGCGGAGGGGACCGAGGGGCCCCAGGTCCACACCGTATGACGACCAGGTCACAGGTAATAAAAACTTGGTATTCAACATCTCATCCCATTATTTATCCCCAACGGAGATGGAGGTTCTGCAGAAGGGGCTCTCCTTCTGCCCAACCCCCATCTTCGATTCCTTTACCATTGAACAAGAACTTAATCGCTTCTATAGAACACTAAGGCTTAAGACACATTTTGCAAATACAGGTGAGTCTTCTGGGTCTGGTATTTTAGCAACTGATCATACACAATTCACCTCTCAGGTTTTGGGTTTGAAAAAACCCAGCTCATATATGCCTCCATCTAAGTATCACCCTACTGAGACCTATATAGCCCTAGTTAAAGCAGACGTAGAGAAGTGGCTAAAGGATGTCAGTAAAGAGGAATTACAAGTCAGACACAATCTTACAGTTGCAGAACGCCAGGCACTCAAGGATCTCAAGGACCGTAAAAATTTGATCATTAAACCAGCCGATAAGGGTGGGGCCTTGGTTGTTCTAGATAAAGCGTATTATGTAGAAGAGATTCAGACCCAATTATCTGACCGATCGACATATCTTCCAATAGACAGAGATCCTACTCTCTCCATAAGAAATTTAATTATGGAGAAGGTAGACTATTACTTGAGCATACAAGTCATTGATACTAAGCTTGCTGATTTTCTCATCAATCATCATCCCATTACACCTGTCTTTTATACGCTTCCAAAAATCCACAAGAACATGGATAGGCCACCGGGAAGACCTATAGTGGCTTCTACGGATTCTATTCTCTCTCCCATAGCCAGAAGTATTGAAAAAATCCTATCCCCCCTTGTACCATTGACCCCTTCGTACATTAAGGATACCGGACACTTTCTGTCAATATTACAGGACATTCAGCCAGTACCATCTGGCTGTCATCTTGTTACTATGGATGTCACAAGCCTCTACACGAGCATCAGACATGGTGATGGCCTTGATGCGGTGTCTTGGTTTTTGAACAAACACACAAATTTCTCTATTCCCCAAAAGGATTTCTGTACGGACCTTTTAAATCTCGTTCTTACGAAAAACTTCTTTCTCTTTCAAGACCAATATTACGTCCAGTGTAAAGGCACCGCGATGGGCAGTAATGTAGCACCGCCGTATGCAAATATTTATATGTCTAAATTCGAGGAGGAGTATGTATATCCACAAACCCTTTACAAGACACATGCGGTCCTATGGCGACGCTACATTGATGACGTGTTCCTGGTATGGAACGGTGGTACTGATAGCCTTATGGAATTCTTTAATCACCTCAACACGTCAGTTAGTGGCCTTAATTTTACATTACATTATCATCAGACACAGATCAATTTTTTGGACACGTTGGTTTTGATTGATTCAAGGGGCGGGTTAAGCACTGACCTATACACCAAACCCACCGACAGGAATAGCCTGCTGCATTTCAAAAGTTGCCACCCCCCACATATGAAGCAGTCCTTACCCAAGTCGCAACATATCAGGGTCAAGCGGATTGTGTCAGATCCAATAAAACTTAAGGAACGACAAGATGAGATGACACGGAAATTCGTCACTAGAGGTTATCCATCACGGTTTGCTCTCCCTCAATCAATGCAGCACAGAGTAATTAGGTCTCAGACCCCCAGGGTGGTGTTTGTGAATACTTAACATCCCTTCAATAAGTTCCTGCATGGGATACTCCGCAAACACTGGCCCCTATTAGGGACAGCATATCCAACCATTCCTGAATTTAAGAATCCACCATTAGTGTGTCACAAACGCCCTAATAATCTGAGAGATGGATTGGTCAGGGCTGACATAGGCCCACAAAGACCACCCTTAGTACAACGCTTTCTTTCCACTCCTCGGCATGGTACATTTCCGTGTCTAGGTTGTGTTCATTGTTCGAACATTACAAAAGGCCAATACTTTACTCATCCGAGAACAGGGAAGGCATACCCGATTAATGGATTCTTCACGTGCGATACCACTTATGTGGTGTATCTTATCAAATGCCCGTGCGGTCTCGGGTATGTTGGGGAGACCACCCAGCATGCCCGAGACCGCATAGGGAAACATAAGTCTACGATCAGGTGTAAACAGAACATTCTACCGATTCCACATCATTTCAACGAGAACAGACACACCGTGGCCCAGTTGAAATATCAAATCATTGAGCAGGTCAATGTGGGCAGACGTGGCGGCAACAGGATACAGAGATTAAAGGAACGGGAATCCTACTGGATTCACCAGTTACAGACGTTGGCTCCATTTGGACTCAACAGAGAATATGATGTATTGCCATCTAGCTAAGCATTGAGGGCGTCCCTCTACCGAACTGGCATACTGTCAGATACTTCACTTTGTTCTATTGAAGCGACCGGTGGTAAGGCCGCGGGTGTGTGTGTATGATCTTTCTCAACAGAATCCCCATACTCAGGTTTAACCAATAATAACGTTTCTTTACTGGCAAACATGTTTATATCACAGTCAACCGAACTATATGCGCACTTGTATATATTAGAGTCTCTGAATCTTCACTTCTGCCGGGTACGCAGCAAGAAAAAAACACAACAATGAAGATATCTTTCCCTAACTTTCCCTAAAATCACGTACCAGTCTTATCACAGAAGAAGATGTCGCTCCCACGTAGCAGGCCTGGGGAACTCCTCAGTCTTCGTCGTTGGTCTCCTTCCGCAGGTAACAGAACTTTTCTTTTAATGTCTCTCCCAGTCTCAGGGCACACAGAGCAGCAGGAGGGAGATCACAACAGCCAAATGGCTCCCTTATGTCGGTCACGGCCCCTGCACATGCACTCTGGGTGCTCGGCGGGCAAGGTTTTGCAGAGCGGCCAGAGTCACAGCACCAAAGTCCAGTGGCCCAGGATCAGTCACAGGGGCTTCTGCGGGGTGATTTTTCCGGCAAGGTGTAGCAAAGTAGTCCACTTTAAACAGACATCCACAGGCAGATCTTCTCAGCTCTGGATTTATACTGCACTGATTCTCTGCTTTCTCTTCCCGGGTAAACAACAGAGATGGCGGGGGATTTCCACCCTCTGTGATTGTACAGTCCACTGATGCCCCCTGGTGGACAAGTGCGGACTGTGCACAGTTAATTTCAGTGTCAATTTCAATAATACAATCTGAATTGTACACCTCATTACACTATTTCCAACTTAAGATCTATGATAACAATGGGGAACTTTTGGCCGATCAATCTGGCTCTTTCATGTGACCTGGTCGTCATATTTATCCCACCACCATGCTTGTTTGTTTGCCATCAATGTTTATCATCATGATTACATTATTAACATCTACCATTGCATTGTTTTCATATTTCCTATACTTAGGGGGTGATGCACGTTGCACGGGACTGGTCAGATGTGCTGTGATATAGGAGCTTATATATAATACAATGCTGTTTGGTGCTCGGTTTTCCTTTTGCCCCATGTATAAGCACTTACACATTTTGGTACGATGAGTTCGGCTTTACTATGTTTTTGATTTTTTCACTCTATTACAATCCTAGTTTCAATTGGATGCAACTGTTTTCTCTTGTATACCATGTAATATTGTCAATAATATGTACACAATGTTTTTGACATGTTTTTCTTTGTCATTTATTCACTCTGATCTAGTATATCATCAGTGTCTGAGGAAGGCTATGTTAGCCGAAACGTCACACTGTATGCTTTTACTTTGTGCTCAGCTGCGAGAGAATAAATTACAGTTACGCTCCAACACCGTTTGATGTGTCTTTGAACTTTCTTATTCACATATTGTGTGCCGGGGTTTATATTTTTGATATTGGCGGTGGAGTTGGCCTCCTCCTGTCCCCACAATGTACTTTCCAGGTCATTCCTCCAGCCCCATCACTCTCATTCCCTTCTTTTGAGGTCCATACCATTCGGCTATTCCTTCTCCTCCCCCTCAAAGTAGCGGTCGTATACCGCCCCCCAGGGTCACCCACCCAGTTCCTCGACCATTTCTTCACTTGGCTCCCGCATTTCATGTCCTCAGATTTACCAACCCTTATTCTGGGAGACTTTAACATTCCCATAAACAGCCCCATCTCCCCATCTGCATCCCAGCTCCTATCTCTAACTACCTCTCTTGGCCTTTCACAGCTCTCAACCTCTAAGACGCACGAAAACGGTAACACCTTTGACCTTGTCTTTACCCGGCTCTGCTCATCCTCCCCCTTGGATAACTCAACTCTACTCTCTGACCACAACATTCTTTCCTTCTCACTCACTAACCCTCGGCCAACACAGCCCAATCCTACCTATCACACATCCAGAAATCTACAGGCCATTAACCCTCAAGCACTCACAGACTTCCTCATCTCATCTCTGTCCCCAATCTCTTCAATCTCCTGTCCAGATCAGGCAGTAAATCACTACAATGACTCTCTCAGAAGCTCCCTGGACCAAGTAGCGCCCCTCACCCGCAGAACCTCCAAACAGAGAACAAAACAGCCCTGGCTCACACCACAAACTCGATTCCTCCAGCGATGCTCCAGGAGTGCTGAACGTCTATGGAGGAAAACTCGCTCACCAGGAGACTTTATCCACTATAAATTCATGCTAAAAACCTACAACTCTGCCCTTCCCCTTGCCAAACAGACCTACTTCACCACCCTGGTCTCCTCACTATCCAACAATCCAAAAAAACTATTTGACACCTTTCACTCTCTCCTCAGTCCTAAAGTGCAGGCCCCCATCACTGACCTCTGTGCTGATGACCTGGCTTCCTACTTCATGAGAAAATAGACAACATCCGCCAGGAAATCAGCTCTCAGCCTCCAAGCGCTGACACCCCCATTCTTCCCCACATCTCCTCCGGTTCACTCTCCACATTTGACCCAGTCACAGAAGAAGTCTCCAGGCTCCTTTCTTCCTCTCGTCCCACCACATGCACTACTGACCCCATTCCCTCACACCTGCTCCAGTCCCTCTCTCCAGTCGTCACCACTCATCTAACCAAAATCTTCAATCTCTCCCTCTCTTCTGGCATTTTCCCCTCCTCCTTCAAACACTCGATCATTACTCCATTATTAAAGAAAACCACTCTCGACCCAACCTGCACAAATAACTACAGACCAGTCTCCAATCTCCCCTTCATCTCTAAACTCTTGGAGCGCCTGGTCTATTCCCGCCTCACCCGTTACCTCTCCGCTCACTCTCTTCTAGATCCATTACAGTCTGGTTTCCGCCCCCCTTCACTCTACAGAAACTGCCCTCATCAAAGTGACCAATGACCTTCTGACAGCAAAACGTAATGGTGACCACTCTCTGCTTATTCTCCTTGATCTCTCTGCAGCTTTTGACACTCTCGACCATCAGCTCCTACTCTTTATGCTGCACTCCATTGGCATAAAGGACACTGCTCTCTCCTAGCTCTCCTCCTATCTTTCTGACCGCTCTTTCAGTGTATCTTTTGCTGGCTCCACTTCTTCCCCTCTTCCCCTCATTATTGGGGTCCCTCAGGGTTCAGTCCTTGGCCCTCTCCTCTTCTCTCTCTACACGGCCCCGATTGGACAGACCATCAGCAGATTTGGCTTTCAGTACCCTCTTTATGTTGATGACACACAACTATACACTTCAGCCCCTGACCTTACCCCTGCGGTATTAAAGAACACCAATGACTGTCTAGCTGCAGTTTCCAATATCATGTCCACTCTCTATTTGAAACTAAACCTTTCCAAAACTGAACTTCTTCTGCTCCCCCCATCCACTAACCTCCCTATATCGGACATCTCTCTCTCAGTATGCGGCACCACGATAACGCCTAGACAGCAGGCTCGCTGTCTGGGTGTTATGTTTGACACCGATCTCTCCTTCTCCTACCACACGCAATCTCTCGTCCGCTCCTGTCGCTTACACCTGAAGAATATCTCTAGAGTCCCCCCTTTCTCACCCTGGAAACAACAAAAACCCTCACCGTGGCCCTAATCCATTCCCGCCTTGACTATTGCAACTCTCTATTAAGCGGCCTCCCCCTCACCAGACTTTCTCCTCTCCAGTCCATCCTTAATGCAGCAGCCAGGATCACCCATCTGGCCAATCGCTACTCAGATGCCTCTGCTCTGTGCCAGTCATTGCACTGGCTGCCCGTATACTACAGGATCAAATTCAAATTGCTTGTTCTCACCCACAAAGCTCTTCACAGAGCAGCACCCCCCTACCTCTCCTCCCTCATCTCTGTCTATCACCCCACCCGCTCTCTACGTTCCTCAAATGACCTTCGACTAACATCTGCACTAATCCGATCCTCCCACTCCCGGCTTCAAGACTTTTCCATAGCTGCACCAATTCTCTGGAATGCTTTACCCAAAGAAATCAGGACTATCCACAACTTGCATGGCTTCAGACGATCCCTAAAAACGCATCTTTTTAAGGCGGCCTATCATACTCCCTAATAGAAGTCCATTGTACTGTAGACAGTGAATGGACTATCCCTCTGGACATTACTCTTCTACAAACTCCACCAAACCATAAAGGTCTACACAGACTGTCTGATGACCATTCATGTAAGCTTAGCTCTATGCCCCATTTCCTCAAGATGCCTGGACCATCAGTGCAATAAGCCCCTGCACCTTGTGCAACCCCTATCCCGATGTAGATTGAAAGCTCTTTTGAGCAAGGTCACCTTCATTTCTTGCTTTATTTATTGTATTTTTTTTTCACATTGATTCTATGCCTATTGTTTTGTATCCAATTATTGAACTGTATTTGTTCTCTACTGTAATTACTTACTGTATATTTTCTGTACTCTAACCCTACATTGTAAAGCGCTGCGGAATATGTTGGCGCTATATAAATAAAGCTTTATTATTATTATTATTATTATATCCCTTGACCTCAGTCAGCACACAATTGTCCCACTCTGGGTTTACCTTCTCTTGCAGTGTAGCAGGAATTCAGACTGGCTCCTGCCAGTCTTGCCATCTAGGAGGTGGTACACAGGGATCACGCACCAGGTCTTCGGATTCGATCCGTATCGGCACCTGTCATGAGTCCAGATCCTCAGGGTCTCAATTAATCCTGGACTTCTAGGAGCACTTGCCAGCTCCACTCTCAGACAGCTTTATCTTCTGCCATGTGGACCAAACATAGAATTCAGATAGAACATGCGGTTCTATAGTAGAGCGCAGGGATAATACGGGATACTTTAATCTTAATCTCCGTAACTTTATTAATAAAAAGCTCCAGACCACAATGCCTTTCGACGTACAGACGTCTTCCTCAAGCGGATCAAGCTGATCCGCTTGAGGAAGACGTCTGTACGTCGAAACGCGTTGTGGTCTGTAGCTTTTTATTAATAACGTTACGGAGATTAAGATTAAAGTATCCCGTATTATCCCTGCGCTCTACTATAGAGCCGCATGTTCTATCTGAATTCTATCATACAAATTCCCTTCGGGAAAGCGGTGACAGAGCTGCAGGTGGGATAGGGTTAATGGATCAACCTGGAATTCCTACTCCAACCCTGGAGTGAGAGTGTGCACAGCACGAGGCCAGGACCAGAGGTGATTGAGGATACAGGAGCACTACAGATCCAAGGCTGGCAGCCTGAGCCACAAACTACGCTCACAATCTGGTTGTGCGGATCTGGCACAACCTTTAAAGGTTAGTTTATTCTTAATACAACCGCTTTTAAGGCAGGAGAGATCCACAGATGGCGCAACACTATTTTTTTCTTTTTATGTGGACCAAACAGGAAGGGTGAAGGACCTTGGTTACATCACAGTTATGTGATCATAAAGGAGTCACATTATATCAGATGTGACACACCCATGGGGAGGTATGTGGACATTCAGTCCCACCATTCACTTACTGAATATCCTATGAAACCAGCTCTTTAAAATAAAGATTCCTGGTATTACAAGTCCCAGGCAAACTATCTGGTTTCACATAGCAACAGATCTTCATCTGTTCAAACTTACCGGTCACTTACTTTGCCGGTATACCTTACTATATATATATATATATATATATTACGGGTTTTTTGCTGTTCTTGCATTTAAGGGCTCTGCAAGTGTAGTCCTCAAACTGTTTTAGGAAAATCTGTGCTCCAGAAATGACATGGCGCTCCTTCCCTCCCAAGCCCTGGCATGTGGCTAAACAGTATTGTATAGTCACCTGTGGGGTATTGCCACATTCAAGAGAAATTGTGCAACAAATTTTGGGACCCCTTTTTACCTATTCCACTTGTCAAAATTTAAATCTGAAATTAATACATTTTAGTGGTAAAAATATACCAAGTTTTTTCTTCACCGCCCAGTGGTATAAAATTGTGTGACACACCTGTGGTGTCAATATGCTCACTGCATCCCTAGAAGATATTCACTGTGTGGTGCAGTTTGTAAATTGGGGTCTTCTGCTTTTAAGGCACCTCAGGGGCTCTGTCAATGTGACATGACAGCCCCAAACTATTCCAGACAAATCTAAAATCCAATATGGGACTCCTTTCCTTCTGAGCCTTGCCCTGTACCCAAAAGTAGTTTTCAATCACATATGAGGTATCAGTGTCCTCAAGAGAAATTGCACAATAAATTGTATTGTGCATTCTCCCCTGTTACACTTGAAAAAAATTAAAAATGTGGGGTTAAAACCTTTGTGTGTGAAAATGTGATTTTTCTCTTTTCATGCCTTAACATTCTAAAATTCTAATAGATGGAGAGGAAGCGCACAATAGGGTCTTATCCGATATAATCAGTGAATTGTAAGTATGGTCGCACTCACCTGGTCGGGTTGTGTGTGACACAACCACTATTAAACCAGACAATTGGATCCTGTCGAACGCAGCAATCAGCCAGGAGAGTTGTATAAATCTTATGCGTTGATATAGGAATCCGGCTTGTAGATCGCGCTGTTCGAAAAATTGGCCAAGAAAATGACTCCAAGGACCTTGGATCTTTAAAACAAAGATCTTTATTCCTCCCAGACTCTACGCGTTTCGTGTACTCACTGTACACTTACTCAGGAGTTTAAGGATACCTTAAGGTATCCTTAAACTCCTGAGTAAGTGTACAGTGAGTACACGAAACGCGTAGAGTCTGGGAGGAATAAAGATCTTTGTTTTAAAGATATATCAACGCATAAGATTCATTCTAAAATTCTGTGAAGCACCTCGGGGTTCAAGGTGCTCACCACACATCTAGGTAAGTTCCTTGAGGGTGTCTAGTTTCCTAAATGGGGTCAGTTTTAATTTTTTTCACTCTTTGGGCACATCAGAGGTTCTTAAAATGTGACAAGGCACCCGCTAATGATTCCAGTCAAGGTTGCCTTTTATTATTATTATTATTATTATTATTATTTATTTATAGGATTTATAGGGCACCATTGATTCCATGGTGCTGTACATGAGAATGGGCTACATACAAACAAGTTAAAAATACAACGTGCAAACTAACAGGGACAGACTGATACAGAGCGAAAGGAGAGGACCCTGCCCTTGTGGGCTTACATTCTACGAGGCAGTTGGGAGAGAGACAGTAGGTTGGGTCTGCTCTGATGGTGGTGGAGCACCGGGTCCAATGGTGGTGGAGCATCAGGTCCAATGGTGGTGGAGCAGTGGTTCCAGTGGTGGTGAGGTGGCACCGTGGTCATTGCAGGTTTTAAGATGTTCTGAAGAGATAGGATGATTTTTTGAAAATCAAATGGCGCTCCTTCCCTTCTAAGCCCTGCCATGCACCCAAACATTAGTTTTCCACCACATAGGGGGTATCATTATACTCAGGCAATGTTGTATAACAAATTAGGTGGTGTATTCCCTTGTGAAAATACAAAAGCACCTGAAGGGTTAATAAACTTTTTGAATGTGTTTTTGAGCAGTTTGAGGGGTGCAGTTTTTAGGATGGTGTCACTTCTTGGTATTTTTTGCCACATTGGCCTCTCAAAGTTACTTCAAATTTGATGTGATCCTTAAAGAAATGGTTTTGTAAATTTTGGTGGAAAAATTAGAAATTGTTCATAAAGTTTTAATCCATATAACTTCCTAACCAAAAAAATAATCAAGTCATGTATGAGATGTTATTTATTAACTATTTTGTGTGACATAACTCCAACTCCCTGGATTAAGGGCATAACAATTAAAAGTTTGAAAATTGCTACATTTTCTAGAAAGTTTCAATATTTTCACAAATATGCCAAAAATATCATAAGAAGTACAATATGTCATGAAAAAACAGTCTGCTGCTTCTACTACTACTACTACTACTACTACTACTACTACTACTACTACTACTACTACTACCACTGTGACTACAAAACATTACATCTTCTACCTTCTATGTCCCATAATTTGATTCTGCAATTACCACTGACACTTTACAACCAGACTGGCTGTCCATCATATTCTATAACAACCTTCTGCTGCTGGGAAGGAAACCTACCATGTACACGATAAAGATCTGTAACTGCTCCCCAAAAAGGAAGACACTGCTTCTTTAGGGGTTTATACAGGTCTTCTGCTGCTGGGAAGAAACCCTACCCCATACAGGGAACATTTAACAAAAATCAAACAAATTAGTACAAAAATATCCATAAGTACAACACAAGGACGGTGACTGTATCAGTACACCTCCTTGTACCCAACTAAAAATGCATATATTAAGAACAACAGGAACAGGAGTTGAAAAGGATTTAAGAATTTTATTTTGACATCAAGTGAAAAGTATAAAATACACTGTTTCAAACACTGGCACAATGTCTGTGCCACTGTTTGAAACAGACCTTTTTAAATTTTAAACTTAGTGTCAAAATAAAATTCTTAAATCCTTTTCAACTCCTGTTCCTCTTGTTCGTAAAAATCAAACAACCCCTAAACTACTGCCAACATTTTTATAGCTATAAAAGCCATCACTTTTTTATATTCAAAACCCCAAACCTTTTTTTATTCCCTAAAAGGGATAATTTTTGGACTATTTGTTAAAAAAATCATGTGTTTTATTCCTTATAAGCCATGTATAAAAACACCAGCACCATCTCCCTCCCAAATGGTATAATTTTTAGAATATTTTCCTATTTGAAAAAGCAAAAAAAGCCCAACAATACCATATGCTGTTAAACAATTTAATTTATTTGGTACTATTGGTTTCAGTCCATTTTTCGATAGTCATAAACTGAGAACACTATGACATTAAAGGGATCCTGTCACCTACAATCGAGGTGACAGGATCAATTTAATAAGGTTGGATTAAATTGGGGAACTGAATCTGAATTGAATTCTAGAAAATTCACTCATCTCTAAGGGTACCTTTACACGCCGCAACTTTTGGCAGCGATCGGAGGCAACCTAACGTGCGCATGCTCATTTTTCATGGTTGCCTCCGAACGCCGAAGGCGCTTTTACATGCCGCAATTTCGCCCTCAACTTAAGGCGATGTGTCTCCCCGGAAGTTGCCACACAAACAGCGGGAAACATCCGGTAGACTCCTGTCACAGCTTCACACGCCGCAATCCCCAAAGGAATGTGGGCATACATGTTCAGCGCCGCGAGAACATAGGCGTGGCATACTGGTGTATACCGCGCCCCAAGCACACCGCAATAGCGTTATGATTCGTCAGCCAGCGCAGGAAGGCTGGCTAATACATGACGCCATTGCCATTGTGTGGTGTTGATTGGACAGCTCTTCAAATATGGCGCCCTGTGAAGTGACAGCCAATGGAAACAGTAGCCACCACCAATCATCGCTGACGAGGCGCGGTCTCCAGCACACTGTGGGACGCCTCTGGGAAATCAGTAGGTGACGCTGATTCCATCCCTATCGCCCCTTCACACGCCAAAAGCAGGGAAATTCCACTTAATGATTACCTCTGATTTTGGAGCAGTGCTGTGAAATCGGAACCAGGCGCAACCTTTTTGATCACCGCCAGATTCCCCAATTGCACGCTGCAATTTCGAGGGCAATCCACAGCGATGGTGACGGGGCTACAGATTCCCTGTCAGATTTCTCGCCGTGGTTGCGGCGTGTAAAGGTACCCTAATGGGTATCAAACAACAATATCAATGAAAAGTAACTACTAGTGATGAGCGAGTATGCTCGGCGCTGCTCGGTACTCGCACGAGTATCACTGTACTCGGGCTACTCGGCGAGCACCGAGTAATCTCGCAAAACTCGTGCTGTGCTCGTGCTCCTCATCCCTGCATGTTGGCGCTCTTTAGAGAGCCAGCCCACATGCAGGGATTGGCTGGCAGACCACTGCAATGCCACAACCCTGTTAGTTGTGGCATTGCAGTGATTGGCCGGCCTGCACAGCGTGACCGAGCCTTTATAAGACCCGCCTGCGCTGTGCTCTGCACACAGCCATCCAGACAGTGAGTGTAAGGAGAGTGTCTGCTGCTGCTTAGGGACAGATTTGCGGCCCTCATAGTTAGATCCGGAGCAGGGCTGCAAACTGCTGCTGACCACAACAGTCCTTCTCAGGACTAATCTAGGAGGATATAGGCAGGGTGCTCCAGATCGGAATCCAAGCTTTTCTGTGACCATAACAGTCACCATACTGTTGTACTTACTAGCTTGATACAGGTTAGGGACTAAAATCCTACTCTCCTGTGACCTGAACAGTCACCAGACTGTTGTACTTACTACCTTGATACAGGTTAGGGACTAAAATCCTACTCTCCTGTGACCTGAACAGCCACCAGACTGTTGTACTTACTACCTTGATACAGGTTAGGGACTAAAATCCTACTCTCCTGTGACCTGAACAGTCACCAGACTGTTGTACTTACTAGCTTGATACAGGTTAGGGACTACAATCCTACTCTCCTGTGACCTGAACAGTCACCAGACTGTTGTACTTACTACCTTGATACAGGTTAGGGACTAAAATCCTACTTTACTGTGACCTGAACAGTCACCAGACTGTTGTATTTACTACCTTGATACAGGTTAGGGACTCAAATCCTACTCTCCTGTGACCTGAACAGTCACCAGACTGTTGTACTTACTACCTTGATACAGGTTAGGGACTAAAATCCTACTCTCCTGTGACCTGAACAGTCACCAGACTGTTGTACGTACTACCTTGATACAGGTTAGGGACTAAAATCCTACACTCCTGTGACCCGAACAGTCACCAGACTGATGTACTTACTACCTTGATACAGGTTAGGGACTAAAATCCTACTCTCCTGTGACCTGAACAGTCACCAGACTGTTGTACTTACTACCTTGATACAGGTTAGGGACTAAAATCCTACTCTCCTGTGACCTGAAAACTCACCAGACTGTTGTACTTACTACCTTGATACAGGTTGGGGACTAAAATCCTACTCTCCTGTGACCAGAACACTCACCAGACTGTTGTACTTACTACCTTGATACAGGTTAGGGACTAAAATCCTACTCTCCTGTGACCTGAACAGTCACCAGACTGTTGTACTTACTACCTTGATACAGGTTAGGGACTAAAATCCTACTCTCCTGTGACCTGAACAGTCACCAGACTGTTGTACTTACTACCTTGATACAGGTTAGGGACTAAAATCCTACTCTCCTGTGACCTGAACAGTCACCAGACTGTTGTACTTACTACCTTGATACAGGTTAGGGACTCAAATCCTACTCTCCTGTGACCTGAACAGTCACCAGACTGTTGTACTTACTACCTTGATACAGGTTAGGGACTAAAATCCTACTCTCCTGTGACCTGAACAGTCACCAGACTGTTGTACTTACTACCTTGATACAGGTTAGGGACTAAAATCCTACTCTCCTGTGACCTGAAAACTCACCAGACTGTTGTACTTACTACCTTGATACAGGTTAGGGACTAAAATCCTACTCTCCTGTGACCAGAACACTCACCAGACTGTTGTACTTACTACCTTGATACAGGTTAGGGACTAAAATCCTACTCTCCTGTGACCTGAACAGTCACCAGACTGTTGTACTTACTACCTTGATACAGGTTAGGGACTAAAATCCTACTCTCCTGTGACCTGAACAGTCACCAGACTGTTGTACTTACTACCTTGATACAGGTTAGGGACTAAAATCCTACTCTCCTGTGACCTGAACAGTCACCAGACTGTTGTACTTACTACCTTGATACAGGTTAGGGACTAAAATCCTACTCTCCTGTGACCTGAACAGTCACCAGACTGTTGTACTTACTACCTTGATACAGGTTAGTGACAAAAATCCTACTCTCCTGTGACCTGAGCAGTCACCAGACTGTTGTACTTACTACCTTGATACAGGTTAGGGACTGAAATCCTACTCTCCTGTGACCTGAACAGTCACCAGACTGTTGTACTTACTACCTTGATACAGGTTAGGGGCTAAAATCCTACTCTCCTGTGACCTGAACAGTCACCAGACTGTTGTACTTACTACCTTGATACAGTTTAGGGACTAAAATCCTACTCTCCTGTGACCTGAACAGTCAACTGACTGTTGTACTTACTACCTTGATACAGGTTAGGGACTAAAATCCTACTCTCCTGTGACCTGAACAGTCACCAGACTGTTGTACGTACTACCTTGATACAGGTTAGGGACTAAAATCCTACTCTCCTGTGACCTGAACAGTCACCAGACTGTTGTACTTACTACCTTGATACAGGTTAGGGACTAAAATCCTACTCTCCTGTGACCTGAACAGTCAACTGACTGTTGTACTTACTACCTTGATACAGGTTAGGGACTAAAATCCTACTCTCCTGTGACCTGAACAATCACCAGACTGTTGTACGTACTACCTTGATACAGGTTAGGGACTAAAATCCTACTCTCCTGTGACCTGAACAGTCACCAGACTGTTGTCGCTGTATACAGGCAAAATGCGCAAGGGCGTTGGCAAGGGCGTTGGCAAGGAACAAGGAAGTGAACGTGATGGTGGTGCAGGCAGAGGCCGAGGTCGTGTGCAAGCACTAATTTCGCAACAACAAAGGGGCACATCTACTCGCTCGCACGTCCTGTCCCAAATTCTTGGGGCCCGCAGCAGTACACCGCTCTTGATCCAAGACCAGTGTAAACAGGTTGTTACTTGGATAGCGGATAATGCTTCAAGTCAGATGGGCACCTCATCAAACACCCTGTCTTCCACACGGTCAAGTGTCAGTAGCCGTGATACTGCACATTTCCCAACCTGATCCTCCTTCCTACCACCAGGCCGAGTACATGTCCACGGACATTACTGATCCCACACTAGGACACTCGGAAGAGCTGTTCACGTATCCATTCGCAGAATCTGGCCTCTCGCCAGCTCCTGTTGAAGTGGGTGATGAGGAGATGGTATGTACAGATGCCCAAATATTTGAGCAGCCACGTTCTCACAAACGTAACGTTGGCAACGTGTCTCAACAAGGGGTGGACGATGATGAGACATAATTGCCAGGAAGTCAGGAGGAGGATCAGGGTGCGGAAGAGGAAGACGACGTGGTGGATGATCCAGTAACTGACCCAACCTGGCAGGAGGATATGCAGAGCGAGGACAGCAGTGCACAGGGGGAGGGAGGTGTAGCGTCCCAACAGGCAGTACGAAGCAGGGTTGTGTCCGCAGGCAGAAGGCAGGCAACCGTTCCCCGGAACAACAACACGACTCAAGGTGCCTGTGCAAATGTTAGGTTTTCCCGAGTCTGGCAGTTTTTTAAGTTGGCTCCAGATGACTCTAAAAAGGCCATTTGCAACACCTGCCATGCCAGCATCAGCAGGGGTACGAAAACTAGCAGCCTGACCACCACCAGCATGATCAGGCACATGTCAGCCAAGCACCCGACTTTGTGGGAAGTACAACAGAGTCGAGGAGCGGTGCTTGCTGATGTCACTGCTACGTCTTCACGTGTTGTGCGTGCGAGCCAATCCCCTGTCCATGCTGGCCGCGAACAAGCCTCCGGCCCTGCACCTGAAGTTGCCCACGCACAAATAACACCACCATCAAGCATGTCCTTGTCCCAGCGCAGCGTTCAATTATCCATTCAGCAAACCTTTGAACGCAGGCGCAAATACGCTGCCAACGCCCCACATGCCACAGTCCTAAATTCTCACATTTCGCGACTCATAGCGCTAGAAATGTTGCCTTTCCGGCTGGTGGAGACGGAAGCATTCCGCGACCTGATGGCGGCTGCTGTCCCACGTTACTCGGTCCCCAGCCGCCACTATTTCTCCAGATGTGCCGTCCCCGATTGCATAACCACGTGTCCCAAAGCATCACACGTGCCCTGAACAACGCTGTTTCAGCCAAAGTCCACCTAACCACAGACACGTGGACAAGTGCTTGTGGGCAAGGCCGCTACATCTCCTTGACGGCACACTGGGTTAATATTGTGGAGGCTGGGACCCAGTCTGAGCGAGGGACGGAACACGTCCTTCCCACACCAAGGATAGCAGGCCTTACCTCTGTCAGGGTTTCACCGACACTCTACAGCTCCGGAATGTCATGCTCTTCAGCCTCCTCCTCCTCCTCCTGCTCATCCTCATCCACTGTACCCTCCACACCAGTCCCAAGCTGGAAGCACTGCAGCACTGCCTCTGCGAAGCGGCAACAGGCTGTGCTGAAGCTAGTCTGCATAGGTGACAAACGCCACAATGCAGAAGAGGTGTGGACAGCTCTGAAACAGCAGGCAGATCACTGGCTCACACCTCTGAACCTAAAGCCAGGAAAGGTCGTGTGTGACAATGGCCGGAACCTGGTGGCAGCTTTGAGGCGAGGCCAGCTGACGCATGTTCCATGCATGGCCCATGTGCTCAAACTGGTGGTTCAGAGGTTTCTAAAGTCATACCCAGAGCTGTCTGAACTGCTGGTAAAAGTTTGCCATCTGTCTGCACATTTTTGCAAGTCACCTGCTGCTTCAGCCGGCCTTGCCGGCTTTCAGCGCCGTTTGCGTCTTCCGGCCCACAGACTGGTGTGTGATGTCCCCACGCGTTGGAATTCAACTCTGCACATGTTGGTCAGGATATGTGAGCAGAAGAGGGCAGTTGTGGACTACCTGCATCACCTAAGCCGTCGGGAAATGGGTCCAACTCCACACATAACACCTGAGGAGTGGAGATGGATGTCCGACCTATGTACCGTTCTCCATAACTTTGAGGACTCCACCAAGATGGTGAGCGGCGATGACGCCATTATTAGCGTCACCATACCACTAATCTGCTTTCTAAAATGGTCTCTGCTGAAAAACAAAGAGGATGCATTGCAGGCGGAGCGCGATGACTTGGAGCAAGAAACAGTAGTGGGTGTGGGTGATAACACACAGCCCACCCTCATCTCATCACAACATGCAGTGGAGGACTATGACGAGGAGGAGGAGGATGAAGACATGGAGCAACTCTCTGGCCAAATTGAGGATATGACATGCACACCAGTCATACCCTCGATTCAGCGTGGCTGGCCAGAGGACAGGGGATATGAGGAGGAGAAGGAGGAGGAGGACAGCATGTTCAGTCATCGTGTTGGTCTGGATACTGAAGTGATGGCTGTTAAGAGTCTGGCGCACATGGCTGACTTTATGGTAAGCTGCCTGGCTCATGACCCTTGCGTTCAGAACATCTTGGCCGACAATCAGTACTGGTTGGCAACACTCTTAGACCCACGCTACAAGGAGAACTTTATGTCTCTCATTCCTGAGGCGGAGAGGTCAGCCAAAATGCAGCAGTTCCAGAAGGCCATAGTCACGGAAGAAGGCAAATCATTCCCCTCACAAAACGCTAGCGGCATAGGTCAGGAATCGGTGGACAACCAAGGCGTACGGCCGAGAGGGGCACAAGTCCAATCCGCCAGAGGTAGGGGAACAGTCTTTACGATGTGGGACAGTTTTCTCAGCCCCTCACGTACCACAGCCCCTGAGGTGCGGGGTAGTGCCACAAGAAATGCTAAGTTTGGCCAGATGCTGAAGGAGTACCTTGCAGATCGAACAACTGTACTGCGAAATTCCTCTGTGCCTTACAATTATTGGGTCTCCAAGCTGGACACATGGCATGAATTGGCTCTCTACGCCTTGGAAGTCCTGGCCTGCCCTGCTGCTAGCGTTTTGTCAGAGCGTGTTTTCAGTGCCGCAGGTGGAATCACTACTGATAAACGCACCCGCCTGTCAACTGAAAATGCTGACAGGCTGACTCTGATCAAGATGAACAAGGGTTGGATTGGGCCAGACTTCACCACACCACCAACAAATGACAGCGGAATTTAAATTTTGTTCTGGGAATTTGCCATGTACCTCCACTCACCCATGGGTACACACTTCTGGACTTTGGCTAATCGCTGGACTGCTCCTCCTTCTCCTCATGTGCCACCATGATGACCGTTACAATAGTTAGGCTGTTGTTTCAGGTATACCCCCAGTGGTAAATTTTTTTGCCCATTGTTTTAGAATTAGCATTACAACGACAGTAGACCCACTCCTTTTCAATGGGAAAAATGTTTTGAGGCCCTCATGCACGTCTCTATCCAGGGACAATATGAAGCCTCCCAATTTTTGGCTGCCCTGCCAAAGGGCTGTACTCCAATACACCCAATTGAGGTTTACAGGCCTTCATAAAATGTCTGTATGCATGGGTCATTGTGGAGCCTCCCAATTTTTGGCTGCCCTGCCAAAGGGCTATACTCCAATACACCCACTTCAGGTTTACAGGCCCTCCTGCACGTCTCTATCCTGGGACAATGTGGAAACTCCCAATTTTTGGCTGCCCTGCCAAAGGGCTATACTACAATACACCCAATTGAGGTTTACAGTCCCTCATGCATGTCTGTATGCATGGGTCCTTGTGGAGCCTCCCAATTTGTGGCTGCCCTGCCAAAGGGCTATACTACAATACACCCAATTGAGGTTTACAGGCCCTCATGCATGTCTGTATGCATGGGTCATTGTGGAGCCTCCCAATTTTTGGCTGCCCTGCCAAAGGGCTATACTACAATACACCCACTTCAGGTTTACAGGCCCTCCTGCACGTCTCTATCCAGGGGCATTGGTGAACCTCCCAATTTTGGACTGCCCTGGCAAAGGAAAATACTACAATAGACCCAGTTCCTCAAAATGGGCACATTATGTCAAGACAGGGCTTCATGTACGTCTCTTCTCAGGGTCATCTGAGTGCCGCACAATGTTTTCACGTAAAATCTTTCATGTAATCATGTAATCACAAAAAGTAACATACACCAGCTGTATCTCACTATTGGGTATGTGCCCTTAACATTTCCACCCTAAATATGTCATTTTGGAAGGTTTTCTGGTGACTCCGTAAAATTGGCGTGAAACTCGGACAAGATTGTTCACAGCTGTGACTTTTGAGTGAGAAATGCTTCCAGGGGTCTTCCTCATGGTGTTGCCATGTCATTTGAGCACTCTTCTGAGACTTTTGTGACATTTTTAGGGTTTCTACATGCTGCCGGCAGTCATTTCATAAAAATACTCGGGTCTTCCATAGGATAACATTGGGCTCAGTACTCGGGCCGAGTACACGAGTATCTCGGGATGCTCGGTCCGAGCTTCGAGCACCCGAGCATTTTAGTACTCGCTCATCACTAGTAACTACATGTTGCCATGAAAAAAATAAGCTCTGTTGACTGAAAATGTTTTAAATGTGTGACTCTCAGAATACATGGACACAAAAATATTTTTTTATTTTTTCAGTTTCTTTAATGTACAAAGTAATAAAATACAAATACAATTTGATATTGCAAAAATCATACTGACCTACAGATTAGATAATGCTTCATTTGTGCAGCACAGTGAATGGGGTAAAATGGTAAAAAAATAATTGCAAAATAGATGTTTTTTTCTATTGCTTCCCATGAAAAGTTAATAAATGCTGGTTAGTAAGTAATATGGATACAGTAATGGTACTACTGATAAATACAACTCACCTTGCAAAATATAAGCCCTTACATCAAAGAGGAATTAAAAATGCTATGGCTCTTTGAATGCACAGTAAAAAATTTAAGAAATAAAAAAAAGCTTTGACCTGAAGTCCTAAAGGGTTTAAGGCGTGCAAGTTCACAACATGCTGTGAATAAGAAGGTATCATTTTGAAGGTAATGGATAGTGAATTGATGCAGTTCCTTGGCAAGTTCAGGAGTGATTATTAAAATCTGTAAGGCTGTTTTTCAGATTTTCCATATTTATAAATGACCTCAGGGAACTGAAACTGGATTGTAGTGATATATTTTACATATAAAGTTATGGCCATGAATTATCTATCACTTGCAAGTTTGAAGATTTTCTCTATTCATCATTTATTTTTCTATTCATTTACTTCCTTCCTTTTATTTCTCTTTAGAACTTTTGTTCCTCTTCAGGATTCCTTTTTTCATTGATATTAAAGTGCACCTGTCACCAGTTTTGAGGGTTCCAAACCCTGCTCACCACCTTTAAAATGATTAAATTGGGATTCCTGAACCCCTTTATGTCCCCAGACGTCCCCCTGCATACATCATAAAATGACTTTTAATCTGTCCCTCGCTGTATGTTAATGACTTTTTATGGGTCACAATGGGGCTGTACATTGCCGTCAGACTCGTCCCACTGCACAGCAATACCGCCCCGCATGAAAAACCCAACCCTCCTGAGTGTATTCAAGACTTTGGTTGTGCATCAGCCGCACAGTGTCCGATGTCTCGCGCCTGCATAATGGAATCACTGGCTCTTCAATAGGGCACAGTAAGGCGCACCACTGCACAGGCGCGACTGTGGCACCCCTGCAGAATGGTTGCCACAGTGATGCTGCACCTACACCATAGGTGTGGGTGCTGTCACCGTTCTCAGGTGAGGGGTTCACAAACCCAAGACCAGGGCTGGCGTCAGCACCCGGCATACCCACGCAAGTGCCAAGGCCCTGAACAGCTGGGGGTGGGCCCACTGGCCATCAGGGACAGGCAGCCCTGACAGCCAGGGGCCCATTAGGGACAGACAGCCCTGTGAACAAAGGGCACATCGGGTAAACTCAGCAAGGAGTTGAGTGCTCCACTGCCCTCCCAGTGGCTAATTTGCATGCAATGTAGATTAGCCATGTGCTGGCTCCAGGGAGCAGTGGAGCTTCCTCCTTTGCCTACTGTAGCAGAGTGATGAGTCATCACCCTACACCCCATCACACTGCTGGAGGAAGGAGGAAGAAGCGCCACAGTCCCAGGAGCTGCTGCTATAAGGATGTGGTGCAGAAGAATCTGGGAAGGTCATAGCCCCGGGGGAGCGGATGGAAGGTGAGTATGATCAGTTTTTTTCTTTTTACTGTGAGCAGCAGGATGTGGGATTATATGTACTATGGAGACTGTGCTGACTGTATATAGAGGCCATGCTGACTGTATATAGAGACTGTGCAGAATGTATATAGGGGCTGTGCTGACTGTATATAGCGGCCAAGCTGATTGTATATAGAAGCCATGCTGACTGTATATAGAGTCTGTGCTGACTGTATATAGAGGCTGTGCTGACTGTATATAGAGGCTGTGCTGACTGTATATAGAGGCCATGCTGACTGTATATAGAGGCTGTGCTGACTGTATATAGACGCTGTGCTGACTGTATATAGAGGCTGTGCTGAATGTACATTGAGGCTGTGCTGACTGTATATAGAGGCTGTGCTGAATGTATATAGAGTCTGAGCTGACTCTATGTAGAGGCTGTGCTGACTGTATATAGAGGCTGTGCTGACTGTATATAGAGGCTGTGCTGACTGTATTTAGAGGCTGTGCTGACTGTATATAGAGGCTGTGCTGGGGTATATAGAGGCTGTGTTGACTGTATATAGAGGCTGTGCTGACTGTATATAGAGACTGTGCTGACTGTATATATAGGCTGTGCTGACTGTATATAGAGGCTGTGCTGACTGTATATAGAGGCTGTGAAGACTGTATATAGAGGCTGTGCTGACTGTATATAGAGGATGTGCTGACTATATATAGAGGATTTGCTGACTATATATAGAGGATGTGACTCACCGTTGCCGGGTTCTCGGGTCTCAGGCGTAGCTTCCCTCGTCATGGTTCCGCGCCTGAGGCTGTGGGGCCTGGTGGTCAGATCAATAGGGGATGAACAGATGGGGGTAATTCTTACTTGTCGTGACGCCACCTGCGGGAATCCGGTGAATGCACCGGCGCTGCTTGGGCCTCCGGGGGATGTATGGCAGCTAGATGGGACGCTCCCCACAGGATGAGCGGGAGTCCCTGGGGCCAGGAGCTGCACCAGATGGAATATGGCAGCTCAGTAATGCTGAAGGTGTAGGTTTTAAACAGTTCTGAAGGAAACACAGACACCAGCGTCCTCTGTAACGGGTCTTTACTGTAACCGGTAAGATGGTACAAGGTATACAGTCTTGGGTAACGGACTGGGTGGTCCCAGCAATGACTGGTGTTGATTCAGAGCTCCGCGGTGTTCCTCCTTTTCTTAACTTCTCTAACGGGTTGCCAGAGTTGCCTTAGCATACCAGGTCAGGGTACTTGGGAGACTTTTGAGTGGTACCTAGCTAATAAGGCTGAAGGTCCTGTTTCCCAGTGGCGAGTCCCTGCTGGCAAGACAACTTAGGTTGCAGCTGTGGTGAGGTGCCTCATAGAAGCGGTTCCTTCACCCTGGTTTGCTGAGCTGCGGTGAATGTCTTGCTCGCCTTGGAACCAGTGATCCGGTGGGCTTTTCGGCACGGCTATAATTGGACCCGTCGGGTAGTTGTCCGTGTTCCACTCTGGGGCACCGCTAATGGTGCCAGCCGGTAGGTGGTCTTCAGGGCTGCACGGCACTGTGCAGAGCCCTGCTTCCTTCGTTACTTTCGTCCTGACGACTACTACTCCTCTCCTACTTCACTCCTACACACTACTCCTACACTCCTCCCACCAGGACCTAATTGGCCCTCTATTCTAGTGGTGCATGTAGAGTATGGAGCTCTGGGTATTATCCATGTCATTACAGAGACGGAAAATATTACATCTTCTGTCAGGGATGCAATACCTTCCTGTGACGCACTTGTTGCGAGGCGCCACAGATGTGCTGGGGTATATAGAGGCTGTGCTGACTGTGTATAGAGGCTGTGCTGACTGTATATAGAGGCTGTGCTGACTGTATATAGAGGCTGTGCTGACTGTATATAGAGGCTGTGCTGACTGTATATAGAGGCTGTGCTGACTGTATATAGAGGCTGTGCTGACTGTATATAGAGGCTGTGCTGACTGTATATAGAGTCTGTGCTGACTGTATATAGAGGCTGTGCTGACTGTATATAGAGGCTGTGCTGACTGTATATAGAGGCTGTGCTGACTGTTTATAGAGGCTGTGCTGACTGTATATAGAGGCTGTGCTGGGGTATATAGAGGCTGTGCTGACTGTATATAGAGGCTGTGCTGACTGTATATACAGGCTTTGCTGACTGTATATAGACTGTACATAGAGACTGTGCTGACTGTACATAGAGGCTGTGCTGACTGTACATAGAGGCTGTGCTGACTGTATATAGAGGCTGTGCTGACTGTATATAGAGGCTGTGCTGACTGTATATACAGGCTTTGCTGACTGTATATAGACAGTACATAGAGGCTGTGCTGACAGTACATAGAGGCTGTGCTGACTGTATATAGAGGCTGCGCTGACTGTATATAGAGTCTGTGCTGACTGTATATACAGGCTTTGTTGACTGTATATAGACTGTACATAGAGATTGTGCTGACTGTACATAGAGGCTGTGCTGACTGTACATAGAGGCTGTGCTGAATGTATATAGAGGCTGTAATGACTGTATTTCGAGGCTTTGCTGACTGTATATAGAGGCTGTGCTGACTCTATGCATATATTTTGTGTCCACTAATTATAATACCATATGTTCTTTATATAATACTTTTGCATACATAGTTATAGATTTCCTATTTATAGTCAATATGGGCCTATGAATATTAAGCACTTGCAAATATATATCTGTTTCTAGATAACAGAAAGTCCAGTTAGTATATGCATCTTTGATGTATTGCACAAGTGAATGTAAATATTGGATATCAAAAAACTAGAATATCCTCTTTATTACATGTATAGTAGTAGATTCCATGATTCTATTGTATCATGACCTTATGTATTGAGTTGGTGTCCTCTTCTGTTTTGAATGTGATACTCACCTCCTACATGTATTTTATTCATGATATGACTTCAAATAAAGTATTTTTATTTTTGAATAGACCTTCGTGAGTCGGTTTCTGTTCTCTCCTGTGTATACTATGTTAACCATCGTGGAGTGAGGAAGTCTCTGGTAGCTGCTATAGTCCTGTTGTTTCTAGTCGTGATGTTTTGCTGCAACCTTGGAGATTGAGTTTTATCCTTTTTGTCTATGTTCCCCCAGTATGTCTTCCTTCCTATGTTTTTTATCGTTTCAGTGATTAGGTCTAGTGCACTCACCGGCCTTTGCACCAGCCGGAGGGAGTGGTGGTGGTGACAGCTAGAGACTGGGCACTTGACGGCAGAAGAAACGACCGCCTTAGGGATGTTAGGGAAGCAGAGGATGGGACACCACCTGACACTATCCTGTTTATAAACACTTACCAATAGATCAGCTGCACACCACATTATATCCTTAAAGGGAATGCCAAAATGGCTGTGTGAATTTATTGCATCATATCATGAATAAAGGAAATATTTATACAGCTAATTAAAGCTGGCCCTAGTTCTAAAGAATCAATGTGAAAGCATTAGTTGATATCATAGCCATGAAATCATAAGCCCAGTAACTGTTTACAGAGTTCTTTCACTATACTGGGTCCTATTCTCACCCTCAATGTCTGCAACCTAGAAGTGTGGATGGGAAAATGCCCTGTGCAGTTAAAAACATGTACATGAAGAATTGTTCATGTTATTGCGGATCAATCGATCCTTTCCCAATAGCACCATAATACCGCTAACGCCCTGAGTGCTGGTCATCTACGACTGATCAGTTAAAGACATGGTCTTAAAGGGAAAGTCTCAAGACTGTGTGTGAAACCCTGTCTTTAAAGGGAGTGTGTAACACATGTGTGAATGTTCTCACATTAGTCACTGGGCGGGGTGCAGCTCCAAATATAATAACTAAATGTATATCAATATATCACACATGTGTTACACACTCCCTTTAAAGACAGGGTTTCACACATAGTCTTGAGACTTTCCCTTTAAGACCATGTTTTTAACTGCACAGGGCATTTTCCCATCCACACTTCTAGGTTGCAGACATTGAGGGTGAGAATAGGACCCAGTATAGTGAAAGAACTCTGTAAACAGTTACTGGGCTTATGATTTCATGGCTATGATATCAACTAATGCTTTCACATTGATTCTTTAGAACTAGGGCCAGCTTTAATTAGCTGTATAAATATTTCCTTTATTCATGATATGATGCAATAAATTCACACAGCCATTTTGGCATTCCCTTTAAGGATATAATGTGGTGTGCAGCTGATCTATTGGTAAGTGTTTATATATATATTTTTTCATGCTTGCACCCACTTAAAAGAGGTGTGCGCCCATATTGATATACATTTAGTTATTATATTTGGAGCTGCACCCCGCCCAGTGACTAATGTGAGAACATTCACACATGTGTTACACACTCCCTTTAAAGATAGGGTTTCACACATAGTCTTGAGACTTTCCCTTTAAGACCATGTTTTTAACTGCACAGGGCATTTTCCCATCCACACTTCTAGGTTGCAGACATTGAGGGTGAGAATAGGACCCAGTATAGTGAAAGAACTCTGTAAACAGTTACTGGGCTTATGATTTCATGGCTATGATATCAACTAATGCTTTCACATTGATTCTTTAGAACTAGGGCCAGCTTTAATTAGCTGTATAAATATTTCCTTTATTCATGATATGATGCAATAAATTCACACAGCCATTTTGGCATTCCCTTTAAGGATATAATGTGGTGTGCAGCTGATCTATTGGTAAGTGTTTATATATATATTTTTTCATGCTTGCACCCACTTAAAAGAGGTGTGCGCCCATATTGATATACACTATCCTGTTTGTGGCCCCTGAACTCCTCTAACATCCTCTACCATCAGGGTCTTTCTTTCCATTTCCAGCCCGTGTAACCTCCATGTTGCGCTGTACATCAGACATTCCCTAGTCCATGTGTGACACACAGCTCTTCTGTTGACAAATTGTCTACCCTTGTGTAAATATATAAAAAATGTGAATATTTTTTTCAGTTCATGCCATTGTACCCTATATATACTGTACACTGAACAGAGTACTTTTAGATTTCAAATTCATGTGGAGCACACAGCCTAAAAGTGAGCAGCAACATGCTGCAATGACAGGAAGATTATCAGCGGTCTAAAGCTTGCAGCAGAAATTCCTAAAATAAACCTTTATCCAGAGGATAATTGTACAGTCACAAGTTTAATTTATTTATGTGACCATGAACAGGGGACCAAATCATGAAGTTTTGCATTTCAAACATTTTAAAGCCATGGTAGATATATAATTGCCAGCTGCATAAAACTATATGGCATACAATACACATTTCACCTATCTTAGCGGTAAATAGTTTTCTGCCAGCATGTTCATTGTACTTATATGCACTGAGATATGTCATGTAACTAAAGAAAGTGACATTCTGCAGACGTCTTAGTTTCAGCTGAACCTGAAAGTGTATAATGATCTGGCTTGTTGAGTTAAAATATAAATAGTCTTGAGAAGCCATTGTCTCTCTGACAATCGTCATTCCACTGGAACCTGATGGTGTTTTGCAGTATCTCGAAGATTTAGGTAATAAAACCTAACATTGAATGAATTAGACAGCTGATACAGCGGGTGACATAAGTATTGAACATGTCACCAATTTTCTTAGTAAATATATTGCTAAAAATGCTATTGACATGAGTTTCTCGCCAGATATCGGCAACAACCCATTAAATTCACACAGGCAAATAAATCTAAACCTGGTGCCCATAAATGACATAATGTGTAATAATAAGAAATGATACAGAGGAAATCTATTAAACACATGAAGAAAGAGGTGCAAAAAGCCATGGAAAGTCATGACACTAGCTAAAATGTATCAGTAATTAGAAAGCAATCCTGCCACTTACTGAAAAGTAATATCAGCTGGTTCAGCTGATGGCTTATAAAAAGCTGTATACCTTACCAAGGTGACACACAAGAAACATCTCATGATGAGTAAACTTAGTGAGCTGTCTCAAGACCATGCAGCATTATTGTTGCAAAATATACTGATGGCATTGGTTACAGAAGAATTTCTAAACTACTGAATGTTCCAGGCAGTGAGCATTGTTGGGGCCATAATCCAGAAGTGGAAAAAAACATAATTTCATCATAAACCGGCCACAACCAGGTTTCCCTTGGAAGATTTCAGACACAGGAGTAAAAAGAATTATCGAAAGAGTTGTTCAAGGGCGAAGAACCTACAGAAAGACCTGGAATCAGCAAGTACAATTGTTTAAAAGAAAACACTAAGTAGTGCACTTAAACTCTATTGCCTGCATGCATGCTCACCATGACTCCAATGCTGAACAAAAAACATTTTCATGTTTCAAGTTGGCTCAACAACATTTGGACAAGTCTGGGAGAATAGGAGAATATAGTCTGCTCAGATCACACCAAATTGAACTCTTTGAATGCCACAATACACAAAATATTCTTTGGCCAAAGGCACTGCATATCACCCCAAAATTACCACACCAACAGTGAAGTTTGGAGATGGGAACATCATGTTGTTGGTCTGTTTTTCAATATATGGCACTGCCAAACTTTATATGATTGTAGGAAGGATGAATGGACAAATGTACCGATATATTCTTGATAAAAATCTGCTGCCATCTGCCAGGATAATGGAGATGAAATGAGGGTGGACCTTTCAGCAAGACAATGACCCCAAACATACTGACAAGGAACCGCTCAATTGGTTTCAGAGAAAGAAATTTAAGTGGCTAGAATGGCCCAGCCAAACACCTGACTTGAATCCAAGAGAAAATATATGTAAAGAACTTATGCTCAGCGTAGGGATGGGCGAATCTACTCGTTACTACTCGGTACTCGCCGAGTAGTAAGGGATTCGCCCGACTCGTTACACTGCGAGTAATCTCAGGGATGACTCACAGTCAGTAACGAGTCCGCAGGGAGCGAAGGAAGAGAGGGGGGAGAAATGCTCCTTACCTCTCTTCCGGCTTCTGCTATGTGCTGTGTGCTGGGCTCTGGGACTTGCTGGCTGCGGCAGCTCCAGGGTCCTAGAGCCCGCCTACACAGAGATGTAGCAGAGCTGAGATAGTTCTCAGCCTGCTCACTCCCTGTGCATAGATATGTATATGTATGCACAGGGTTGTGGCAGTGAAGATGTCGTTTTTGGACTGCGTCGGTCGGAAGAGGATTTTTGGAGTAAAGATGGAGTCTCTAATGTCTTTTTTGTTTTATTTTTAATAAAAAAATTTTCTCTGTGTTGTGTTTTTTTTTTTATATTGAGTACTGGAAATTCATGGCGGTCATGTCTAATATTGGCGTGACCGCCATAAATTTCGGGCTTAGGGCCAGCTGATAATACAAAGCTGGCCCTAACCTCTTTATTACCCAGCGTGCCAATGCCACCAGGGCCGCTGGAAGAGCGGGGTTCAGCGCCAGAAGATGGCGCTTCAATGAACGCGCCATCTTCTGGGGCGGCTGCGGGCTGCAATTTGCAGCGGGGGGTGCCCAGAAAGCTTGGGCATCCCTGCGCTGCGGATTCCAGCCCCCAGCTGCTTAGCTGTACCTGGCTAGACATAGAAATTGTGCGGAGCCCCACGCATTTTTTTTTTTTATTATTTCATGAAATTAACCCCTCGACCATGGTGGAGGGGTTAATAAAGAGGCAGTCCCTTTTTTAGGATTGTTTTATGGATTTTTCAGAAAAATTTCACGTGGGCTTCGCCGTATTTCTGGAACCAGCCGGATCCAGCAGGCAGCGACGGGCTGCCCCCGACCCCCAGGTGCCTATTTGTACCTGGCCGGACACAAGAATATAGGCGAGCCCTTTTTTTTAATTATTTCATGAATTTCATGAAATAATTAAAAAAAAAATGCGTGGGGCTCCGCGCAATTTCTATGTCTAGCCAGGTACAGCTAAGCAGCTGGGGGCTGGAATCCGCAGCGCAGGGAGGCCCAAGCTGTCTGGGCACCCCCCGCTGCAAATTGCAGCCCGCAGCCGCCCCAGAAGATGGCGCGTTCATTGAAGCCCCATCCTCTGGCGCTGAACCCCGCTCTTCCAGTGGCCCTGGTGGCAATGGCTCACTGGGTAATTAAGGGGTTAGGGCCAGCTTTGTATTATCAGCTGGCCCTAAGCCCGAAATTTATGGCGGTCACGCCAATATTAGACATGACCGCCATGAATTTCCAGTAATCAATATAAAAAAAAAAACACAGAGAAAATTTTTTATTAAAAATAAAACAAAAAAGCCATTAGAGACTCCATCTTTATTTTAAAAATCCTCTTCCGTCCGACGTAGTCCAAAACGCAATCTCAGCTCTGCTACTTCCCTGTCTGTGCTTAGACAGACAGGGATGTAGCAGAGCTGAGAACTGACTAAACAGTCAGAGTTCAGCTCAGGGCATTAGGACCTGAGCTGAACTCTGCTGTCAGCCAGACTCGCTCTGCTCCGGAGATTCCCGAGCAGTGACGCAAGTTAATTTATTCACTGCTCCTGTCACCATTCGGGAATCTCCGGAAACAGAAGCAGAGAGACTCGGGGAGCAAGTCTGCGGCTGAGGCGGCAGCGGCGGCGGAGGCAGGGGTAAGTAGCCGGCCGGGCCGGTGCACCCCCCCTCTCCCCCCTCACCCCCCCTTCCCCCCTCCCCCCTTCAATCTTTTTTTTTTTTTTTTATTATTATTCTTTAAAAGCCAGCGGCTTTTTGCTGCTGGCTTTAAAAGAATAACAGGGGGATTTGCAGGTTTTTCCTCTGCTGCCAGACCCCTTATAGGGTCCGGCAGCAGAGGAATCGCTGCAATACTCGCCTCCCCATTCATTTACATTGGACTCGCTAGACTCGCAACGAGTAGCGAGTCCTGGACTCAGACTCGTTACAGTCTAGCGAGTCCGAGTAATTTAGGATTCGCCCATCTCTAGCTCAGCGTTTAAAGCTGATGGAACCTTCAGGATTTGAAGAACTAGTGTTGAAGAATGGACCCAAAATCACAAATTAGCAATGCATGGACCACTTTTTCCATACATGAGGATCTTGAAGCTGTCATCACCAACATAGACTTTTATTCAAAGAGAATGAAATAAATTTCAGTTAGCGTGTTCAATACTTTTTTCTGGTGTCATTTCTCATTATCTACTATATAAAAGCCCTATCCAGTTTATCTGTCTGTGTCTGTAAGTTTGTCCCAAGAACAGCACATAATGTTAATGACATAATGTTAATGACAGTTAAACTGGAAATTTACAGTTAAACTGCAATGTGAAGAAGCCAATAAGTTTGGCTGATCAGTCAAAAATAACAGCCTATAGGACATCTGTGACGAGGGGGCCCACATGCCGTTTAGGACACTGCTTGCAGCTCAGACATTCATTATGACCTGCGCCTTGGGCCACTCAGTTATGCCCTTGGAGTGGACCCGTCTTCCAGCTGAACGTCCTCCCATTTGTGTTCCACTCTGGAACACAGGCTGGCACCATGGCTCCTCAGTGTACAGGGTAAAAGGGACATTGCACATGGGTGAGTGAGACCGCACAATGGGGGACAGCATAAAGGGAGAGAGCGCACAAAGGGAGAGTGAGTGCACAGGGGAAAGAGAGAGTGCATGGGGGAGAGACAGCACAAGGGAAGAGGCAACACAAGGGAAGAGAGCCCAAACAGGGGGAAGAAAGTGCACACGGGGGAGAGAAAACACAAGAGGAAAGAGTGCCTAGGGAGGAGAGACAGCTCAAGAGGAGAGAGAGCAAACAGAGGGAAGAGAGAGCTCATGGGGAGAGACAGCACAAGAGGAGAGATTGCAGAGGGAGGAGAGACAGCACAAGAGGAGAGAGAGCACACGAGGAGAGACAGCACAAGAGGAGAGAGAGTCCATGGGGAAGAGAGAGTGCACAGGGAGAAGAGAGTGCACACAGGGGGAGAGACAGCACAAGAGGAAAGAGAGCATACAGGATTAAAAGACAGCACAAGGGGAGAGAGCACACAAAGGGGGATGGCAAGCAGCAGCAGCGCCTACCAAGCCACGGACACTCCGTGCAGCAGCAGGCTCCACCCATCCTTCTCAGTGTAGAGATTAGTAGCGGAAGTAGTTGGATTAATATATAATCGCACACATTCTAGAATCGCCTGATGGGATAGATTCCCTAGTGCTAGTGCTGAGCATACCTGATCTGTCCCCGCTGGTGTGATGAGCAATGCAGACTGTCCCTTTGCATCTAAATGATGCTGACTACCTCTATGCTATGACTAGCTTAGGAGAGAATAAGGCCAATGTAAATATGAATAAGTATGATCAGATCAGATGTGATGTTTAACCCCTTCACCCACTTGGGTACTGATACACCCATCCATGTAATGTGTGTATCCTCCCCCAACAGTGACATCATCCTATGTATGCTGTACATTGTGGGGACTCCGCCTCCTGCGGGGAGGTCTTGAATCTCTGTGATCCTTCCTACTCAGTACTAGGCAGGAAGTGGTCTGTGGAACACAAGCTTGAGTTCCACAGGTTACAGGAACAGCAAGTGACACGTTGTGATGTCACTTCCTGTCACGTGACACGCCATGTGACTGCCTGGGCATGATAAAACCAGCATTTCCAGGTGGCGGCGGTGTGATCCAGCTGCACAACCTTGAGGGGGCCAGACTGGGTAAGTGAAGACCCTAATTGGGTCCCTGATTAGGTACTAGACCATGCAGCATCAGAGCTGCACATATGTTACTGTGGATAATGATGGTACTGCAACTGATATTCATTGTCTATTACAGACACCATCGCCATCATCTTCACAGGGATGTGTATCTTTGAACACTAATCCCTATATGTGTACCATGACTACCCTGAAGAAGAGGGATCTGAAACGCGCCGGGAGGGAACGTATCAGATGACATGGTGGCTATATGACATTCACTGAGCCCTGAGCAGCCTGGAAAACACTAGCAGAAGGTTATCTGGAGCTATATGGACTCGTTTACATGCGTACAGGTGGACGCAGCTGGGTGAGATCGCTCCCTATAGGAGTATACAAGCTGTTTTTTCACTAATGCATGTGGCTGGGTTTACCTAATGGGATTGTTTGTTCTGATGACTACATCCTAGGGAAAACTCAAAACCGAAAAAGCAGGCACCTGCCAGCGTCCCTAGGGTATTTGGATGGGACCTAGCTTGGGTACCTGTGTACCCTGGTAATAAGAGGGGTTCAGTTTAGCACTACACTGACTTACACAGTCACGTATGCGCACTTTTTTGTTTTGTTTGGTCTAGACAACTATGTCTTTTTAATATAGAGCTAGTAAAAGTTAAGTTTTAACTTCTCAGTTTTTCTATGCTATTAGTTTAACACAGCCGTACCTGACTAGACTCCATTGGTCTTAACGGAGGGCAACCTACCTTCTGTTTAAACAAGCAGCAGCGCCTACCAAGCCACGGACACTCCGTGCAGCAGCAGGCTCCACCCACCCTCCCCAGTGTAGAGATTAGTAGCGGAAGTAGTTGGATTAATATATAATCGCACACATTCTAGAATCGCCTGATGGGATAGATTTGAGCCGCCATCTGGTTATATTATACTAGATGGTGGCCCGATTGTAACGCATCGGATATTCTAGAATATGTGGGGTGTGTGGCGGTGCAGGTGTACGGCAGTGCGGGTGTACGGCGGTGCGGTTGTGTGAGTGTGCAGCGGTGGCCCCCTCAGTTCTCACCCGCTCCAGGCTTCTGCACTGCCGCCTCTCACCCTAGCATGTCATCTTCTTCTTCCTCCAGCATAGATGTCAACAAGGCCTCAGGAGGCGGAGTTAACAGGGGGCATCATAGTAGGCGTGTCCAAGAGCATAGCCCTGATGTGGTGGGCGTGCCCTTGTTCACGGCCATTACGACGCCCCCTTTGGTAGCTCCACTGCCACCCCCTACGGCCTTTGAATTTCTGGAGTATATGCCACGAAAAGAAAAAGGAGAATGGCGGGGTAAGCGGAGGGCAGTTGGAGCATGGAGCGGCGGCCGGGAGGGAGCGTGGAGCGGGTGAGCAGAGGGCAGGACACCGAGCGGAGGGGAGACGGGGACCAGGCGGACTGTCCCTGTTTTGCTGTAACGGAAATCTCGCATCGCTGATTGGTCCAGCCCAGCCAGCTGCGAACAGCGGGTTTTGCGTTAGAGACAGTGTGACGTGAGTGCAAGGTGAGTGCAGGAATAAGTGTGAGGTGAGTGCAAGGTGAGTGTAGGGCTAAGTGTGAGGTGAGTGCAAGGTGAGTGTAGGGCTAATGGTACCTTTACACGCCGCGACGGCAGGCTGGATACATCCCGCTACAGGCTACAAATGTAGCTTGTAGCGCCAATGTAGCTCGTCGTAGCGGCGTCTGAAGACGTGACGCTACAGCCGGCAACAGATACATCTGTTTCCTAGCTCTGCTCGAAAACTGATGGCTACATCGCCGATGGTAGCGAGCTGTATCGGCGTGTAAAGAGGCAACGGAAGGGAACTCGGGACAGCCTGCGATGTAGCTGCAATGTAGCTAAGGCGTGACCCTGGCTCCGTGTTACCGCGCCCCATGTGCGATCATTGGTGGAAGCTGCTGCATGACGATTGGTAGTCGCTGCATAGGGAGGCATATTTAAAGGAGCTGACGAGTCACACTACACAATCGCTCGAGCGTGCTGTATTACTCAGCCTCCTGCGATGCCTGCCCAATCAGGATGTTATTGCTTCGTCCTATCAGCGTACGGACGGCTCGTAATCCACAATTGTGGCACGCCTATGTGCTGGCCCTGCTGCACCAGGTACGCCCATAGTAGCTGGTTATAGCGGTGTGTAAATGAGCTACAGCTGGCTACTTGAGACACCCGGCGATGTAGCTAGCTATAGATGTAGCGTGGCGTAGCGAACCTTGTGGCGGCGTGTAAAGAGGGTGCGTTGACCGTTTGTAACCGTTTGAGCGTGCTCGTGCACGTGAAGTAGCGGGATGTATCCAGCCTGCCGTCGCGGCGTGTAAAGGTACCATAAGTGTGACGTGAGTGCAGGGCAGAGTGTGACGTGAGTGCAGGGCAGAGTGTGACGTGAGTGCAGGGTGTGACATGAGTGCAGGGCAGAGTGTGATGTGAGTGCAGGGCAGGGTGTGACATGAGTGCAGGGCAGAGTGTGACGTGAGTGCAGGACAGAGTGTGACGTGAGTGCAGGGCAGAATGTGACGTGAGTGCAGGACAGAATGTGACGTGAGTGCAGGGCAGAGTGTGGTGTGAGTGCAGGGTGAGTGTAGGGTGTGTGGGTGTAAATGGTCTGCAGTACCTGGCTCCTGGTGCTGTGTGCGTTTAGCCTAAGGACCTCTGGTGATGTCACAGCCATGTGATCTTGCTCGGCCATGATTGCGACATCATCAGAGGTCCTGTAAGTATAGAACCCCGTCACACATAACGACGCAGCAGCCTTACCGATAAGGATACGACCTGGCCAGGATCGCTGTTGCGTCGTTTTCACATCGCTGTTCATTTCAAATAGCGGGACGGGAAAGCCGACAGTGAAGTGGGCTTTCCCGCCCGCTATGTGAGTGTAGTGCTGTCGTCTCTGTCACGGCAATCCCGCGTCGCTGATGCGTCGCCAGTGCTTTTTTTGTAAAAAACATATTTGCCGGTACGCATTTCAGATTAATTTCCCCTATGCACAGGGGTGCAGCAAGGCTCTCTACCGCCTGAGCCTAGGTGAGAATCGGGGGTGGGGTGGGGTTGCTTTCGGCAGCTGCAGGTGAGGAGCGGAAGGGGAGGGGGTGCTGTTGGTAGCCACCGCTGGTGATTTTACCTTACGCCGCCCCCTTCTGCTCTGTGGCTCCCTCTGCCTCCTTGCTGCCTGAGCCTAAAGGCTCATATTGACCATTGGACAGTGCGGCCCTGCCTATGCATGGCACACGTCCCCTATGCATGGCACACGTCCCCTATGCATGGCACACGTCCCCTATGCATGGCACACGTCCCCTATGCATGGCACATGTCCTCTATGCATGGCACACGTCCATCATGCATGGCACACGTCCCCTATGCATGGCACACGTCCCCTATGCATGGCACACGTCCCCTATGCATGGCACACGTCCATTATGCATGGCACATGTCCCCTATGCATGGCACACATCCACTATGCATGGCACACATCCATTATGCGTGGCACACGTCCCTTATGTGTGGCACACGTCCCCTATGCGTGGCACATGTGCCCTATGCGTGGCACACATCACCTATGTATGGCACACGTCCCCTATGAATGGCACATGTCTCCTATCCATGGCACACATCCATTATGCATGGCAAACGTCCCCTATGCATGGCACACATCCATTTGCATGGCACACATCCCTATGCATGGCACACATCCCCTATGCGTGGCACATGTCTCCTATGCATGGCACTGTCCACTATGCATGGCATACGTCCTCTATGCATGACACACATCCCCTATGCATGGCACATGTCCGCTATGCATTGCACACATCCCCTATGCATGGCACACATCCCCTATGCGTGGCACATGTTCTCTATGCGTGGAACATGTCCCCTATGCAGGGCACACGTCCCTTATGTGTGGCACATGCCCCCCTGTGTTTGATATTGCCCCCATGCTGCTCTATTGTTCCCTCCTCTAGCGCTGATCTCCCGATCTACCTCCGTGCAGCTGTGATTCGGCAGAGATAATGCTGCAGAGCTCCTCCACTTCCTGGTTCTCAGTGTCAGTCATGTGATCGGCACAGCAGAGAATGACATAGTCTCTGTGCGATCACAGCAGCAGCCGGGAGACCGGAGAGACACCGGGAGATCAGCGCCGGAGGAGGAGCCAGGAGGTAAGTATAGAGTTTATTATTTTACAATGACAGCAGCATGGGGGCCATATCTAACATAGGGGGGGCATGTGCCATCACAGGGGGGTGCATGACCATATAATTTGCGCCGCTCCCCCAGCCCATCACCGTGGTTTCAGTACCATGGTGATGGAGAGCGGCTATGCATATTATATGAGCAGGAGTAGGAGATCTCCCGCTCCCTCCTGCAGCCTCCCCCAGCTCACATTTTCCGGTACAACCGTACCATCGCAAAAAAAAAGCGCCACTCCTCTGATTGGTCGCCGGGTTCAGTGCCGACCAATCAGAGGAGCGGCGCACGCCATGGCGTCATATTTAAAATTATTTTCAAAGTATTTTAAATATGGCGCCTTAGCGCTTGCCGCTCCTCTGATTGGTCAGCCGCGTCGACCAATCAGAGAGGCGGAATTCAAACCGCGCACCAAGCCGCGCTACTTCTCTGGTCGCCGTGGCCGCGCAGGGAACCACCGCTGCAAGCAGCCGGGAGATGACTGGCTGACGCCGGTCATCTCCCGGCTGGCTCGCCACGGACCTCTGTGCTGCAGGTAGCCGTGGCTGAGCTCCGGTCAGTGGCTCACCAGTCAGGAGATGACCGGCTGATGGCGGTCATCTACCGGCTGGCTCGCGCGCGCTACGGCCACAATCGGCTGGACCCATGTATCCCGGCGACAGTTGTCGCCGGGCTGAAAATTGGCGCGAAATTCGAACTTTGAATTCACGCTCCTATTTGCATTATCTGCGCTCATTGGTGGCAGTTTGCTGGTTGCAGTGAAATCATGGACACATTGTTGTATTTTGTTGCTGTGTACAAATGGAACAATATGTCCATGATTTCACTACAACCAGCAAATTGCCAGTGAAATTGCTAGCAAAATTGCCGTGTGTGATGGTACCTTAAGAGATCACAACAAGTACAGGGAGAAGACAAAAGGGAAATCAAACAACAGTCTGTGGTAAGATAACAAATATTAGAACAAGACAGACACATGAGTGCAGGCCAAACACACCTTCCAACTGAATGTACGACAAGCAGGATTCTGTGAGAGGTTTCTCAGTCTCAGTAAAGTAGTAGAACAATTACATGGAAGATGGAACACCTAAGCAACCAAGCACTTTCCAGAACTAGAATAGAAGCATGCACTGCGAATGAAGTACTGACAGCTCAGCGCAATTGCATGGGCATGGAGGAATCATGACAGTACTGCAGGGATTTTAACATCTTGTACATACCTTTAGAAGGACTGTAAGGCAATTAACCCTGCCTATATGCCTACTCTAATCTAAGTTCTCCCTCCTAGAACAACTGTCTGATCTGCAGGGAGACCAGCATCGTGGACCTGAGTCTTATATAATACCTGATAACTCGATAGAGCCAGCCAATCACAGTAATACTAGTCGCCAACTTGAATACAGCATTATTGTGTATTCCAGGTAATCAGCGTATGTTGATTAGATGTCTAATAGCCGCAAAACATGTGGGGCAGGGACTTGAGCATGGTGCTTCAGCACCTGCAATACTTTATTAAGTAGGGAACCTGCCCGAGCGAGTAGTGGTGAGCAAGCTTACTCATCATTGATACAGACATAATATTTCACATAATTGGAGGCATGTTATCGGGTTAATACCCACAAACCCTCTTGGAGGTGTTCCTGAACTTCTCCAACCTTGAAGCCTAATGTACAAAGGAAGAGAAAAGAAAAAAGTTGAAAATTACTTAGTAATTGTTTTTCATAAATTACTGTAGTCGATCTACTGAAGTTGCAGATGGGTAAAAAAGGAAAAGGAAGATAATTATGCATCAACTATTAAATGTCAGTGGTACGAATTCCCTTATGAGCTCATTATCTCTTAACCCCCTGCTGATTCATGTATATGGGACTTTCTGTAATAACCAATGAAGTCATTTATAGATGGCACACATATATTATAACAAGAACTTTAGTCTTTAGCAATTTGCCATGGTCTACTGGGAGTCATTAAGGGCAAGAAATGTAATATTAAGTCTTATGCAGTGAGTGTATATAATTTCAAGGACTGTCAAACTCCAATCAGTAAACTCCAATAATGTAGTAAATAATATACAACAGTAATGCAGTGAGATATAATATGTATTATATCTTAGAAACTAATTTTACTTTATTATCAGTAGCATTATTATTAATATGTATTTTATTCATATATATTCACGTTCATATATACTGGTACATATATATATATATATATATATATATATATATCTATTATATAATTGCCGTAACTGACTTCCGTCGGAGCGGCGCAACTTCCGGTGGCTTGGTTAGCGAGTCCAAGCTTCTTTTCCCGGACTCTGTCCGTGGCCGCTTAGCGGCCACGGCGACTCCCGACGCTAACCAAGCCACAGAAGCGCATACGACTGTAGTGTACACCGCTATAGTATACTACAGTCCCATGCCCATGCGCCAACGACTCGCAATGTTCGCTGGCGCTTAAGGGCCGACACGCGTATGCCCATGGGACTGTAGTATACCATCGCGCTGTACACCGCCGCCGAAGTCCCACTACCCTCTGCCGCAAGCCCCTACACCCTGCTGCCCTAACCCACTACCCCGCCGCACCCACTACCCTCTGCCGCACCTAACCCCTAAGCAACTACCCCGCCGCCTACCCGGCCGCCGAAGCCCCTACCCCCTGCCGCCTTAAGCCACTACCCCGCCGCACCCACTTCCCTCTGCCGCAAGCCCCTACCCCCTGCTGCCCTAACCCACTACCTCGCCGCACCCACTACCCTCTGCCGCACCTAACCCCTAAGCCACTACCCCGCCGCCGAAGCCCCTACCCCCTGTCGCCCTAAGCTACTACCCCGCCGCAGCCACTACCCTCTGCCGCAAGCCCCTACCCCCTGCCGCCCTAACCCACTACCCCGCCGAGCCTACCTCTGCGCAGCCCTACCCCTGCCGCCTACCATACCGCGCAGCACTACCCTCTGCGCCCTAACCCCCTACCGCCGCCACCAAGCCGCCTAAGCACTACCCGCCGCAGTCACACCCTCTGCCGCAACCAACCCCTAAGCCCTACCCGCCCCCGCCCGAAGCCCCTACCCCCTGCCGCCCTAAGCCACTACCCCGCCGCAGCCACTACCCTCTGCCGCAAGCCCCTACCCCTGCCGCCCTAACCCACTACCCCGCCGCAACCCACTACCCTCTGCCGCACCTAACCCCTAAGCCACTACCCCGCCGCCGAAGCCCCTACCCCCTGCCGCCCTAAGCCACTACCCCGCCGCACCCACTACCCTCTGCCGCAAGCCCCTACCCCTGCGCCCTAACCCACTACCCCGCCGCACCCACTACCTCTCTGCCGCACCTAACCCCTAAGCCACTACCCCGCCGCCGAAGCCCCTACCCCCTGCCGCCTAAGCCACTACCCCGCCGCACCCACTTCCCTCTGCCGCAAGCCCCTACCCCCTGCTGCCCTAACCCACTACCCCGCCGCACCACTACCTCTGCCGCACCTAACCCTAAGCCACTACCCCGCCGCCGAAGCCCCTACCCCCTGCCGCCCTAAGCTACTACCCCGCCGCAGCCACTACCCTCTGCCGCAAGCCCTACCCCTGCCGCCCTAACCCACTACCCCGCCGCAGCCCTACCCTCTGCCGCCAAGCCACTACCCCTGCCCCTAAGCCACTACCCCCGCAGCCACTACCCTTGCCGCACCTAACCCTAAGCCACTACCCGCGCCGAAGCCCTACCCTGCCGCCCTAAGCCACTACCCCCGCAGCCATACCCTCTGCCGCAAGCCCCTACCCCGAGCCGACTAACCCCTACCCCGAAGCCGCACCTAACCCCTACCCCCCCTGCCCCCTAAGCCCCGCCGCACCTAAGCCCCTACACCCGAAGCCCCCGCCGTCCCCTAACCTAACGCCCCCGTCGATCACTTACATGCCTTCTTAGTCATCTGATCGTCCGTCCGATCCACAAGTCCTTCGTCCGGCCAGCCGTCCTCTTCCTCCGGCCCCGCCGCTCTTCTCTCTTCTTTCCGCCATCTCCGGCTCTTCGTCCGGCCCCCGGGGTCTTCTGTCTTCTTTCCGCCAACTTCCATCTCCGACGTCCTCTTCACTTCTCATTAAGATACAATGGACGCAAAATCCGCCATTCTATCTCTATGAGAGGTGAGCTGCTCTTCTGATTGGTCGCTCTCTAATGCCCTCAGCCAATCAGAAGAGCACCTCAGATCCCATTCAAATACATTAGCGGTGTGTCGCCGATTTTATGGCCGCCCACCTGGTTCTATTTGTCGGCCCTAAAATCGCGGACACACCGCTAATGCATGTCTATGGCCAGTCAGCTCGATTTCTGATTGGTCGCTCTTTGAATCTGAATTCGACCTCACTGCCCATAGACATACATTAGCGGTGTGTCCGCGATTTTCGGCCCGACAAATAGAACCAGGTGGCCGGCCATAAAATCGGCGACACACCGCTAATGTATGTCAACAAATAAATTTAATAATAAAAAAAAAATAAAAAAATAATAAAAAAATAATAAAAAAAATAAATAAAAAATAATAAATAATTAAATAAAAAATAATAATAAAAAAATAAATAAGCGAACCTGAAGGAGAACTGTGTCTCAGCCTCACTTAAAATAACTAATAAATTTAATAATAAAAAAAATAATTAAATAATATTTAAAAAATAATAAAAAAATAATTAAAAAATAATAAAAAAAATAATAAATAATTAAATAAAAAAAAATAATAAAAAAATAAATAAGCGGACCTGAAGGAGAACTGTGTCTCAGCCTCACTTAAAATAACTAATAAATTTAATAATAAAAAAAATAATTAAATAATATTTAAAAAATAATAAAAAAATAATTAAAAAATAATAAAAAAAATAATAAATAATTAAATAAAAAATAATAAAAAAATAAATAAGCGGACCTGAAGGAGAACTGTGTCTCAGCCTCACTTAAAATAACTAATAAATTTAATAATAAAAAAAATAATTAAATAATATTTAAAAAATAATTAAAAAATAATTAAAAAAAAATAAAATAAAAAATAAATAATTAAATAAAAAATAATAATAAAAAAATTAATAAGCGGACCTGAAGGAGAACTGTGTCTCAGCCTCACTTAAAATAACTAATAAATTTAATAATAAAAAAAATAATTAAATAATATTTAAAAAATAATTAAAAAATAATTAAAAAATAATAAATAATTACATAAAAAATAATAATAAAAAAATAAATAAGCGGACCTGAAGGAGAACTGTGTCTCAGCCTCACTTAAAATAACTAATAAATTTAATAATAAAAAAAATAATTAAATAATATTTAAAAATAATAAAAAAATAATAAAAAAATAAATAAAAAATAATAATAAAAAAAAATAAAATGCTAATAATATCACCCCTTTCAGCGGACCTGAAGGAGGACTGTGTCTCAGCCTCAGGCTCACTTACAATAACTGATAAATTTAATAATAAAAAAAATAATTAAATAATATTTAAAAAATAATAAAAAAATAATTAAACAATAATAAAAAATGCTAATAATTATGCTATTAATGCTAATAATAATGCTATTAATGCTAATAATTATGCTATTAATGCTAATATTTATGTTATTAATGCTAATAATTATGCTATTAATGCTAATAATTATGGTATTAATCGTAATAATAATGCTATTAATGCTAATAATATTGCTATTAATGCTATTATTAATGCTATTAATGCTAATAATTATGCTATTAATGCTAATATTAATGCTAATTATGCTAATAATAATCATATTAACGCTATTAATAATGCTATTAAGGCTAATAATCATGCTATTTATGCTATTCAAAATGCTATTAATGCTAATAATATTGCTATTAATGCTCTTTATGCTAATAGTAATGCTATTAATGCAATTATTTATGCTATTAATTCTATTATTATGCTATTAATGCTATTAATAATGCTATTAATGCTATTAATAATGTTATTCATGCTATTAATAATACTATTAATGCTATTAATGCTAATATTAATGCTATTAATTGTATTATTAATGCTATTAATGCTATTAATAATGCTATTAATGCTAATAATAATGCTATTACTGCTAATAATAATGCTATTAATGTTAATAATTATGCTATTAATGCTACTATTAATGCTCATAAATGCTAATAATAATCATATTAACGCTATTAATAATGCTATTAAGGCTAATAATCATGCTATTTATGCTATTCAAAATGCTATTAATGCTAATAATATTGCTATTAATGGTCTTAATGCTAATAGTAATGCTATTAATGCGATTAGTTATGCTATTAATTCTATTGTTTATGCTATTAATGCTATTAATAATGCTATTAATGCTATTAATGCTATTAATAATGTTATTCATGCTATTAATAATACTATTAATGCTATTAATGCTAATATTAATGCTATTAATTCTATTATTAATGCATATTAATGCTAATAATAATGCTATTAATGCTAATAATTATGCTATTAATGCTAATATTAATGCTAATAATGCTAATAATAATCATATTAACGCTATTAATAATGCTATTAAGGCTAATAATCATGCTATTTATGCTATTCAAAATGCTATTAATGCTAATAATATTGCTATTAATGCTCTTTATGCTAATAGTAATGCTATTAATGCAATTATTTATGCTATTAATGCTATTAATAATGCTATTAATGCTATTAATAATTTGTTATTCATGCTATTATATAATACTATTAATGCTATTAATGCTAATATTAATGCTATTAATTGTATTATTTAATGCTATTAATGCTAATAATAATGCTATTAATGCTAATAATAATGCTATTACTGCTAATAATAATGCTATTAATGTTAATAATTATGCTATTAATGCTACTATTAATGCTCATAATGCTAATAATAATAATATTAACGCTATTAATAATGCTATTAAGGCTAATAATCATGCTATTTATGCTATTCAAAATGCTATTAATGCTAATAATATTGCTATTAATGGTCTTTATGCTAATAGTAATGCTATTAATGCGATTAGTTATGCTATTAATTCTATTGTTTATGCTATTAATGCTATTAATAATGCTATTAATGCTATTAATGCTATTAATAATGTTATTCATGCTATTAATAATATAATTAATGCTATTAATGCTAATATTAATGCTATTATATCTATTATTAATGCTATTAATGCTAATAATAATGCTATTAATGCTAATAATTATGCTATTAATGCTAATATTAATGCTAATAATGCTAATAATAATCATATTAACGCTATTAATAATGCTATTAAGGCTAATAATCATGCTATTTATGCTATTCAAAATGCTATTAATGCTAATAATATTGCTATGAATGCTCTTTTTGCTAATAGTAATGCTATTAATGCAATTATTTATGCTATTAATTCTATTATTTATGCTATTAATGCTATTAATGCTATTAATAATGTTATTCATGCTATTGCTAATACTATTAATGCTATTAATGCTAATATTAATGCTATTAATTGTATTATTAATGCTATTAATGCTATTAATAATGCTATTAATGCTAATAATAATGCTATTACTGCTAATAATAATGCTATTAATGCTAATAATTATGCTATTAATGCTACTATTAATGCTCATAATGCTAATAATAATCATATTAACGCTATTAATAATGCTATTAAGGCTAATAATCATGCTATTTATGCTATTCAAAATGCTATTAATGCTAATAATATTGCTATTAATGGTCTTTATGCTAATAGTAATGCTATTAATGCGATTAGTTATGCTATTAATTCTATTGTTTATGCTATTAATGCTATTAATAATGCTATTAATGCTATTAATAATGTTATTCATGCTATTAATAATACTATTAATGCTATTAATGCTAATATTAATGCTATTAATTGTATTATTAATGCTATTAATGCTAATAATAATGCTATTAATGCTAATAAGTATGCTATTAATGCTAATATTAATGCTAATAATGCTAATAATATTCATATTAACGCTATTAATAATGCTATTAAGGCTAATAATCATGCTATTTATGCTATTTAAAATTCTATTAATGCTAATAATATGGCTATTAACGCTCTTTATGCTAATACTCATGCTATTAATGCGATTATTTATGCTATTAATTCTATTATTTAGGCTATTAATGCTATTAATAATGGTATTAATGTTATTAATCATGCTATTAATGCTATTCATGCTAATATTAATGCTATTAATTCTAATAATCATGCTATTAATCCTATTAATAATGCTATTAATGCTATTTTTAATTCTATTAATGCTATTGATAATTTTATTAATGCTAATAATGCTATTACTCCTCATAATAATGCTATTAACGCTATTATTAATGCTATTTATGGTAATAATGCTATTAATGCTAATAACAATACTATTAATAGTACTATTATTGCTGTTAATAATGCTATTAATGCTAATAATAATGCTGTTAATGCTAATAATTATGCTATTAATGGTAATAATAATGCTATTAATGCAAATAATATTGCCACGTTCTAGAATCCCGATGCATTCGCATCGGGCTCACAGCTAGTATACACATATATATATATAGTAGATTAGTATATTGGTGCATGTTGTAACTTATCACCATGTAATGCTGACACCTGACCGCAGTGGTATATACACTGTGGTTGGTGATTCATGGGCGAGGGTTAATGATAAGTAAAATAGGGGAGACCATTAATGGCAACGGTAGTATTAAATTACATAAAATTAACATATAGTCTCAAAATAGATTTTAGTATGTGCACATAGCACTTTCTAGACATAAGCGACCTGCACATACACAATTTTGTTCAATTTGCACAAAATACCGAGTGGACATTGATAATAGGCATGTAAACACCGCTGAAATGCAGGTGTAAAGGCATATAATGCGAGTCGCAAGATGGCGGATGCCAGATATCCGGTATCGCCATAGCAATGGCAAACTACCCAAAGTGCACTGCGCATGTGCGGGCGGTCTCATAGAGACGCTGGACATGTGCAATGGCGGCAGGAAAGCAAGGAGGAGAACTGTATACTGCATAGGAGAGGGCGGACCCGGTGGAAGCCATAGCTGTGCAAGGTGATGAATATCGATATGTAAAGCAATCAAATAAGTATTAATATGGAACAGATAATGTAAATATATGATGTGGAAAAAATATGGGCTAAATATAATGGTATAAAAGGTGAATAAGTGTGCACTAGCACTGTTTTTGCACTAGAGGGCACTATATAGATAAAAAAACACCTGAATGTAATAATTGGCAATTATGTGAGCATATGCAAATCAAGGGTATAAGAGTCCTAGCCTTGTCATTGTATAGTTGCTAGAGAAAGGGACAGGATCCCGAAACGTTGTCACCCCCCACCTGATGGCCGAATAAAGGCGGTTGTTTCACAAAGAAGATTGCTGCAGTTTTTTATCTTGTATATATATATATATATATATATATGTATATATATACAGTTGTGGCCAAAAGTATTGACACCCCTGCAATTCTGTCAGATAATACTCAGTTTCTTTCTGAAAGTATTTGCAATCACAAATTCTTTGGTATTATTATCTTCATTTAATTTGTCTCAAATGAAAAAACACAAAAGAGAATGAAGCAAAAAGCAAAATATTGATCATTTCACACAAAACTCCAAAAATGGGCCAGACGAAAGTATTGGCACCCTCAGCCTTATACTTGGTTGCACAACCTTTAGCCAAAATAACTGCGATCAACCGCTTCCGATAACCATCAATGAGTTTCTTACAATGCTCTGCTGGAATTTTAGACCATTCTTCTTTGGCAAACTGCTCCAGATCCCTGATATTTGAAGGGTGCCTTCTCCAAACTGACATTTTTAGATCTCTCCACAGGTGTTCTACGGGATTCAGGTCTGGACTCATTGCTGGCCACCTTAGAAGTCTCCAGTGCTTTACCTCAAACCATTTTCTAGTGCTTTTTGAAGTGTGTTTTGGGTCATTGTCCTGCTGGAAGACCCATGACCTCTGAGGGAGACCCAGCTTTCTCACACTGGGCCCTACATTATGCTGCAAAATTTGTTGGTAGTCTTCAGACTTCATAATGCCATGCACACGGTCAAGCAGTCCAGTGCCAGAGGCAGCAAAGCAACCCCAAAACATCAGGGAACCTCCGCCATGTTTGACTGTAGAGACCGTGTTCTTTTCTTTGAATGCCTCTTTTTTTCTCCTGTAAACTCTATGTTGATGCCTTTGCCCAAAAAGCTCTACTTTTGTCTCATCTGACCAGAGAACATTCTTCCAAAACATTTTAGGCTTTCTCAGATAAGTTTTGACAAACTCCAGCCTGGCTTTTTTATGTCTCGGGGTAAGAAGTGGGGTCTTCCTGGGTCTCCTACCATACAATCCCTTTTCATTCAGACGCCGACAGATAGTACGGGTTGACACTGTTGTACCCTCGGACTGCAGGGCAGCTTGAACTTGTTTGGATGTTAGTCGAGGTTCTTTATCCACCATCCGCACAATTTTGAGTTGAAATCTCTTGTCAATTTTTCTTTTGCGTCCACATCTAGGGAAGTTAGCCACAGTACCATGGGCTTTAAACTTCTTGATGACACTGCACCCGGTAGACACAGGAACATTCAGGTCTTTGGAGATGGACTTGTAGCCTTGAGATTGCTCATGCTTCCTTACAATTTGGTTTCTCAAGTCCTCAGACAGTTCTTTTGACTTCTTTATTTTCTCCATGCTCAATGTGGTACACACAAGGACACAGGACTGAGGTTGAGTCAATTTTAATCCTTGTCAACTGGCTGCAAGTGAGATTTAGTTATTGCCAACACCTCTTAGGTGCCACAGGTAAGTTACAGGTGCTGTTAATTACACAAATTAGAGAAGCATCACATGATTTTTCTAACAGTGCCAATAGTTTTGTCCACCCCCTTTTTATGTTTGGTGTGGAATTATATCCAATTTGGCTGTAGGCCAATTCTTTTTGTTTTTTTTCATTGAAGACAAATTACCGTATATACTCGCGTATAAGCCAAGTTTTTCAGCCCAAAATTTGGGCTGAAAAGTCCCCCCTCGGCTTATACGCGAGTATATACGGTATGGTATATACAGCAGCAGCCCCGGAGGTATACAGGCCCCCCCATCAAGCTCCATGGCCCCCCCCACCTTGCGCGGCAGCCTGTAAAGTAAAATCATACTTATCCTGTCCTGTCGCGCTGTCCCGCCGCTGCCATCACGATCCCGGGCTTCATTCAGCGTCTTCCGTGTTCCTTGGTCGCGGGCAATGACGTCATTGCCCGCGACCAAGGGAACACGGAAGACGCTGAATGAAGCCCGGGATCGTGATGGCAGCGGCGGGACAGCGCGACAGGACAGGATAAGTATGATTTTACTTTTCAGGCTGCCGCGCAAGGTGGGGGGGGCCCTGGAGCTTGATGGGGGGGCCTATATATCTCCGGGGGCTGCTGCTGTATACAGCCCTGGGGCTGCTGCTGTGTACAGCCCTGGGGCTGCTGCTGTATACAGCTTTGGGGCTGCTGCTGTATACAGCCCTGGGGCTGCTGCTGTATACAGCCCTGGGGCTGCTGCTGTATACAGCTTTGGGTGCTGCTGTAT